>JAQGBY010005152.1:0-15159 GCA_034698785.1 Mycogona germanica | reverse complement strand
TATATAAATTGTCTTAAACGACATTTCATCGAAAAATGAGACCACACATGTGTCATTTTTAAGATATCATTTTTAAGCGTGCAGTCGTCTTGGTCGGTTAAAGTGTTAATCGAGCGCTATCTTTGCGATATTGTGACAGCCTCATGTCGTTGGGCTGTGGCAATCGTCGAACGGCCGATGTTCGATCCCGAGGATTCTCCTACCTGTTCGTGTTGAGCAAGACCGACCTCCACACCTGTCTCACTGATTATCCGGCCGCCCGTCACAAGCTGCTGCGCCGCGCCAGGCGTATGATGAACGCCGCCGTCAAGAACGCGCCACCATCGACCTCTGCACAGAAACAGGATGCGTCTTCGGATGATGACGTCACCGCTCTGACCAGGCCGAACACGCCGCTCTTCGTCAGGGCGGTCATCAAGGTTTGACGCTTTCAAACTTTTTTTTTTCTTTTTTCTTTTAATTCAAACGTCCTCGTGAGTGTGGTGCAAATAAATAATGAACAAGTCTTACAATTGCTGGAGAACGCGAAATTTCGGACCCTCACATTGTTGATCCAATCAACAACTTGACGGTATACTTATTTAGACACAACTGAAGAACAAAGAATTTAAATAAGTTGTTTCAAATATAAATAACACCAAATTCAGTTGGTTTTGAGACAATGTTCACAGCAGCCTGCGTTCAGATAATTGTATGAAAGAATATTACTGAAATGAATAAATCCAATAAAATAACGAAAGACTCGTGAAAATATAAAAAATCATGAAACCGTGATGATCAAATTCGAGGGTCAACCTTCAATCTGTACTAACCAATATCAATGCATGTCACAATTTCAGATGTTACCATCGAAGTCTCTGGTGACAAGTCGTCTTCAATCCAGCAGAATAGGGATCCCAGAAACAGAGACATCTACAGGTCAAACTCATCCATTTGCGCCGGAAGTCATCATTAACACCCCTTCTCCTCTTCCCGTGTCAAAACAAGAAAACAATGAAGCTCTCTGATAGAAACCTATTTGTGCAATCCATGCAAGTTTACAGCTGTTCATATTTTGTCTATTTGATTAATTTTATATAATTTTTAAAATTGGGGCATTCTTATTGTGTTTACGCACTCCTATAATCCAAAACGCATTTCTAACAAAAAATGTAGTTGTTCATATACAGGTATTCGATATCATTCATGCCATTTTATTCACCTTACATTACATACTGGTAAATATAAAAAAATCTTAATAAAAGGACATATTCATGTAAATGCACATAGATGTGTAGTCCTAAAGGATGAACCTTAAATATCGTGACCTTCAATTACTATTATATAATGTATTTACATTGAAATACACGTTAAATTAAGGTGTTTATATTATTATTTGCCTGATAATTCTCTCCCCATCAATACTGACCAGAATAAAATGAAAACAAAAATGTACTTGCATTAATTACTTTTTATTTCAAGAGAATAAGGAATTAAGTTAGTAACAAGAACGCGGGATGATTGAAAACCATAGACAATGAAGCTTCGAAAGTAGTTTTTACGAGAATTTTTTTACAGTAGTAATTAAATCATCCTGTTTCCTTTGTACGATGTTGTTCATTTTTCTGAAAAATATATTTACAATAATACTTTACAGTAAACTACTGGTAAGAGACCGAATTATTGAGCCACCATCGTAGTAAAAAAAAAAACATATTACCATTGAGGAGGAAAGTTTCTTAACCGTTCCATATATTAATTGACAGGATCGTCGGCAGTTGCCTTTTCTGTAGTCTCGTCTGGCTTTGAGTTTGTCGATGAATTTGTATCTTCGCCAGTTCCTTCCGGTTCTCCTTCATCTGGATTTTGGTTATCCTCTTGATTCTCGCATATTGTGCCGGATTCATCGTCCTCGTCATCGCATATTTTGACTGGACCGACAGATTCGTCGTCTCCCTTCAAAGGCATCTCTGGCAAGCCAACTGTGGATTCACTCTCTGGTTCGTTTCTTACATAATACGTCTTGGGGGTGGTCGTCCTCCAAGGTGGTTGGGCAGCTACGGACAGAAAGCCCACAACAAACCAAACGAAGATTAAGGATCTCATTTTAGAAACGATGTCCGATTGTGGTGGCTGCAAGTTCTATTTAAAGTGGCGTGTGCGCGGTTCTGGTCACCAGAACAGACTCGATGTTGTATCCATTATCCTCTAAGTATTTATACAGCGAGTCGCGCAACAGAGAGAGCAAAAAATTATTTTCAGTGTTGACAATTATGAAGAGGACAATACATTTCATCCAGACCATCTACGTTAAATTTTGATTAATCGTTATCGCAGTGCGTGTGTGTGGCGCTTCATCGCAAGGTGACGCACATTTCGTTCGTCCTTCGAAAGGTGACGGCAGGTTGCAATTGCCGTCACTGGTGGCGCTAAACCCCGAATAGTTAAATTAATAAATGTGCTTCTCTCGTCAATCAGTAAATGCAAGGAACCAGCTGATTTTGAGGAGCACCACCAGAGGGCGTCTATAAGTATATAGCGTACAAACTATTTCATGAATTATGAGTTGATTTTGCTTATAGCTACGCGTGTAGGGCGGTTCGATCCGGTTTATTCTGATTGTTCCGATTAAAAGAAGGTTCCATGACACATCATCGCCAATTCCACGAAATTGTGTACAGACTCGTGTCAATACGGAACGTCAACCGTGGCCCAAATATGACGCGCGACGAATGCAAACTAACATTCGTGTGTTTCAGCACTATGCAAACCCATAAAACGTGTGACTCTGTTCCATTGTGTAATCGTCGATTGACGCATGAGTGCAGATGGCGGCATACAGACCAGGACACACACCAACTCGACAGACACTGAACGAAAACTTGTAACGATTCTGTGCTCTAGAGCTATTTGCACCACCTTAACCTCCCCCCCTCGGGGGGCGTCCTGGTACTTTTCACCTAGCCTAGACCTATCAGACTCAGGTAGGAATTTTCTAAGGCGGACCTGATCCTGTCCTGTGCATTTACAAGAGCACCTCCGGGGTTTTTTCTCAATAACAAGAGCAACATAATCGATCACACGCTTGATTGTCCACTTTGTAGATAGTGAGTGATTTGACAGACGTAATTTATTACCTCGTAGATTCGTCTAATGGATACTCATCCATTTCCAGTTGATGACAGCTGGTTAAAACCAGAACAAAACACTGAATATGATATCGGCTCGTCTGCCTATTCAGTAATAATTAGGTCTTCGTATTTTCATGAGCTGAAACGTTCTGTGCCTCAAAAAGTTATCGATTCATGTATTTAAGAATGAATCACTATACGGAATTTGCTGAGGGTAAAGTTTTGTGTGCAATCAAATTTATTTTGTAACTAGTTTCAGCAAACTATTGCAATACCAATTACACTGAGTAAGGCATTAAATGATGAATCGTTAAACTACAATTTACAGTTTGGGCACACTTTTAATTATGCAAATTTATCAGGTAATCTGCATTGTCTAGCTTAATTGTCGGGGGTCTAACATTTAATATTCAACATTAGGATTTATTAAAAATCAAGAGCATAAATAATACAAGCATTTGCATCCTAACGTGAATTTTCGTAGACCCTCACGTCGAAAGATTCGATATTCGAGGGTCCACCAGAATTATTTGCATAAATATGTTTTGGTCTCACCCGCAAACACAAATCCATATCGAAATAAACCTGTACATTAATGATACAGAAAACAAAGTTAAAAAAGAAAAACAATATTAGTAATCTGTAACACATCAATTAACGAGAAATTTTCTACTAGCAATAATATTATTGGTACTGTTTTAAATTACTGTTTGCAATTTTATTTGTTCATTCTGACATAGTTTATCACTAATCTTTTATATATATATATTATGATACAATGTTTAAATCATTATTTTTACTATATCAAATGTTCATTAATATTCAAGAGATATCTTAAGCTCTGTAATTGAAAGTTTTGTTAGAGGTTTTGCATATATCGTCCACTTTGCTAAGTGGGAAATTAATCTAGTTCCCCTATTTTCACAAATTGTTTAATATGGATTCATCTGCGATATTTAATTTAATTTTCCGCTATTATGGTTGGTTCACCAAATGCATTTGCCTTGTTCGAAAGCCACTAGAGGCGCTTAAAACATCATGGGCGTGGGCTGTTGGTCTCAGGAAAACACGACTCATTTAGGGGGTTTCGGTGTGCAAAATTAGTCGCTGGTTTTCACTGATTGCGTGAATTTGGCGGTGACCCGCTGAGCAAGGCCGGCTACCAGCTGAGATGAAAATTGAAGTCGATTCTCATTTAGGCATCGATTTTAGTCATGCTGCATTAACCTTGCTATTATAGATGTCGACGTCCGATCTCTCGTTACACATGAAATTATCAATCAAACCGCAACAAATGTGACTAACTAGCAACTAACCAATGGCATCTGACATGAGAATGAAGGTGTTCCAAATTTCTGATAATTATGGGCGCATTGTAAACGGTAGTTCACTTAACTACTAATAAATTACTACATGGAATAAATTGTCACCATTGTTCGAGCATTAACAAATTCATATAAAAATATCGCAATTTCACATGAAAAAATTAATTTTTAATTGTCAATTTGAAATTTTTTTATTTCACAATATGAAATGGAAAATTAAAATAAAAAATTTCAGTTTGATAGCGGAAATTTACAATTTTTTGCGATATATTTAATATTTCTTGAATAGATTGAATAAAATTGATTTTCTTAAAGTTACAAAATTGTATTATTTTAAATAAAATTGAATCCATTACACATTCGGAACAATCTTGATTAGCTCTAAACTTGGTTACATCATTTGTTTTATACAATGCACAGTAATTAATTGAGGTTAAATTCGAGTTAAAGTAGCAGTTTAAATCTCTCTCTTCACCGGTGCAACCTTTCCTATAAATTGACATTTTAAATCGCATATGTGATGCACGTAAACGTATTACGTCACGATATTCTATTCGTCCCACAGTGAGAATGGGTATACATGTATACTGTTTTCATCTGTACACTGTAGACAACCGGTTAGGAGTGTTCTACGAGAATCTACTATGTGTATATATATTGGCAATATGCATTTCTCAGTGACACACACAGGCCGCAACACAATGGAGCCGGTGTCATTTAATAGCGCTCCAACCGAGCATTAAATCCAGCCCGAATACAGATTAACGTGCTCGCACAGGACGCCTAGATTTACAGTCCTGTAACACCATCGCAACGGCAAAAGAAGGATCGATATACACATGGTACATACACACGGAGGAGGTTGAAATACTCTCTCTACAAGTTATAGAGATTTTACATTGGGGACGCTAAACTCACATTCTGGCTAACATGACTTCGCATCGGCATCGTTTTATGCCTCAAACTGATTAACAAAAAAAAAATGGAAATCGATAAAAAATAATTTGGTCAGAGTTGTGACGACTGGCAGGAAATATTAAAAGACGTAGTGCAAAGATCTGGGGCAGCCGGTGTGTCATGACTGGAGCACGAAACTGGCAATACACCACTGTATTGCTGGAAAGCCAACCTACTAGGTAACAAAGTTAACCATCTCAGCAGTGAATAGGCATTATGTTGAATTTCTCAAATTGATAATAGATTTTAAAAAATTGAAGTATTGATGAGACTTGCAAGCATCTTCACGTATTTAGCATCTTAATTTCAACTTCATTTGTGAATTTACTTTAGGGACATTAAAGTACTGCTCATTAATATAAGGTATTTTAAGAATTCAAGAGAAGCACAACCCAAGTTTAGATTTTTTAAAAATTGAAGTATTGATGATACTTGCAAGCATCTTCACGTATTTAGCATCTCAATTCTAACTTGATTTGTGAATTTACTTTAGGGACATTAAAAGACTGCTCATCAAGATAAGGTATTTTAAGAATTCAAGAGAAGCACAACACAAGTTTAAATTTAAGACAAATCGCGTCTTATTCTGCTACCTGAGCAAATATAAGCATTTAACTTGTAATTTTATAAAACTTCCAGTATCTGGAATAAGGAGAGTTGACCGCATCAGTGTAGGAAACATATTAACAATCTTAAAATTGATTAATATTCAGTGTACTTTGAAACCCATTTGGTTATTTAATTTCTTCACAAATTGAGTCTTTTATGTTTATGAGCATGATGTAGCATTTTCGACCCCTCTCAAGAAATAGCTGAACTGCCGTGATGGTTCAAGACAAGCGCGAGATTCGGTAGAAAAACACTGTCTTGGTGATTCAAGACACGAGCTGGTCTCGTCTCGTATCGTCTCGAGTTAGACCATGTACTTGTCTAGAAAATGCTGCGCCGGGCTGAAACGTTCGAATGCAAAAACGTCATTCGCGCGAATATCTCGTGTGGCGCGAGTGAGTCTCTCGCGCAGTGGCTCCACCAGGCGATGGCTCGATGAAACTAAACGGCTCTCTCTTTTTTTACAAGCGAAGTTGAGGAATCGATAGAAAGTTGAGCGCGGCGTGCGCCTCTGGAGAAGTTGTCGACTATTCTGCCGAAAAAGGAACAGATCAGACGAGTGGACTGCTCTGGTGGAATTCGGATCGTCCCGAGGAAAGTCTCCGCGCCGCGATCTCAACTTTTCCCCCGGACTTGCAACTAACTTCAAATCATTACGAATAACTTAGGACAATAATTCACAAACCGGTATTGACGCGTAATATATGTTCCTTAACTACTGCAGACATGATTCCAAACAATCTAACAATGTGATGCCATTGTATAAATTAATGATAACGCGAATCAAAATATTGGTTCAAATTACGTGAAGTCGTAATTACATTTATAATTTAATTTATACTCATTTATTATTAAACGACAGTAAATCAACTAACTGATTGTCACAGTTTGTGCTAACACAATATTCCTTAAACAGTTAGTATTATTATTTTCATAAATTAATTGCTATGCATTTGTGATCGCGATGCTTATAAATATTCGTACAGAAGACAAAAATAACAAAAGTCCTAAACAAGTTAGTATTTTTTTAAATATCAACGACGCTAAACTGATTGACGGCTCACAAAAATAGCTCATTAACATTGGTGGTTGTTGATAATATATATCATAACAATTGCAAAAAATATCCAGCGATATTTAATGAAGCGATTAAAAGTTTATCTTCAACCAGGAATCGCTTTACGGTTATTAAAATATGACCGACTTGCGTCATAGTATTTTAAACCAGTTAAGCACCACGATGCAGAATAACATTGTCTGTTCGAAAAAAAGATTTGAACACTTGGAAAACTACAGACAGCATCATCTTCAGAAGAAATCCGAATATCTTAAAACCTGCTGAGATGTACTTCAAATAAATACATAAGCGTTTGACCACCAAACACCTCATTGAGACATTTATTAACGACATTCATCGCAAATATCGGCAATATCGGTGGTAGATCTTCGCGAACACAATGAATCTTAATCCATTGATGACATTGGACATTCGCTATAAGATGAATTTAGACCACCGGTAGTCAGTGACCCCGAAAGTGTGGGTGGGGGGGATCAAGTGCGACAATGGATTTCGACGACATTCTACCGGACATCGGCGAGTACGGACGCTACCAGAAACTGATGCTTTGTTTCGTACTTCTACCGGGATTTCTACCATCCGGTTTCCACAGTTACAACCAGCTGTTCATGAGTCTGATCCCGGACCACGGTTGCGCCGTGCCCGAGCTGCTGGACTTCGCCAACCGCTACAACCTGAGTCGAGAGATCCGTCAGAGACTTAGTCTGCCGCTCAGCAAGAGTTACCTGGCCACGGTGGGTCGGGGTGCGTCCGCTCAGCGACCGCTCTACAGCAAGTGCAAGATGTACGCCGTCAACTACACCCAACTGCTGGCGGCCTACTTTCGCGACGCCCGTCACGAACACGGTGCCGGTGCCGGACTGCATGCCGGACCGGAGCACTGGGCAGCCACGGACACGATGCCCTGGACGCCCAACGGCTCCTGGCCGGTGTCCAAGTGCACCGGCGGCTGGGAGTATTACCAGGATCGCAAGGCGTCGTCGGTAGTTTCCGATGTGAGTTGATTTACATATTACTAATCCCGTTTAATCCCCATAGCCGATTTTAGTGAGCCTAATGAGCGCTTGGAATAATGGCGTAGGCAAATGGTATTATCTTCGCGGATTATAGAGAGACGATTTATCTCTATCACATTTTCATTCGGTTCCACCGGTATGGAATAAGCATGTCGCATGAAGCAAGCATACTTTAGGAAATAACTACTTAATTATAACGTTTTTAAAATTAAATAAGGCAACGAGTACTAAGTTTCATGAGACATCTTATATATCGATTTGTTATGTTTCAGGAACAAAAATAACTATTAGACAAGATAGGGCCACTACCAATTACAAATCAAATCAAAGAGATTTGATTTGTAATTGGTAACGCAGATTTCACTGAAAATAATTTTTTACGCTTTATGTTCGCAAGTGTCTCTTTGATCTTTTAAAACGATCACTTTCCTGATGAGGTTCTTGGAGAAATTGTTATATTTGAAAGAACGTTTGGTTAAAAGTTTCCAAACTGTTAGTCTCAGTGTGCAGTAACAATTATCTCTGACATTTAAATTATGTTATCGGGAAAATAACATCTTAGCTACATCAGCTGCATGTACTTACATATTTTGAAAAATATCTTAAGATGAATAATTTTTAAAATTTAAGGTAAACAAACTGGACAATTTTTCAAAATTCTACGAATACAAAGAAGAAAAAAAATGGTCTTTACCTATTTAGCTGAATTTTTGAAGTTGCTAATCTTGAATGTGCAAAATTCATTTTGAGGAATCAATTGTGTCCAATATTTAACTAGGTGATTACCTGACTTTGTCTGGGTTAAGAATAACTCGGAATCAAATATTCATTAATAAAGTGATTATAATTAATTAATCTGTAATTATATGTTTACCGCTAACGTCTACGTTTATCGTTTAATCTTTCAATATGGTGATCCATCTAGGAAAACAACATTTTTAAATATTTAAATCTCTGTTCATTCAAGTACTAGAGCGGGCCATGTTCCCCGTCGTGACTGAAAAAGGATTTTATATAATTTTTAAGACTCTGTTTTGTGCATGAGCAACGTTGTAACACTGCAGTTGAAGATTCGTCACGTAATGCTGTGGCGCCTCAACATGAAATTTCCAATTTATTTAATTTAGATTTTCAAACGTTTGACAACAATTGAAATATCTAATCGAAAAATAAACGCTTAAAAAAATATCGTTTTGAATAATTTTGGTTTCTAATAATTATAATTTTTTTAATATATTTTATATCGTAAAAATTATTCTGGTACATAGAAATGTGTGTAGCTGGAATTGTAATCTGGTGTGCTTTGCACGTGATATCGACAGCGTCATTCGTTTGATGTGGAGACGCCATATTTTATTTTCAGGCTGATTTGTAAGAATTTTTAAACGGCTAAGTCATTAAAAATACTGAAAATGGAGATCTGAAATTTTGTCGCTAGATATGAGGAACTATCTGCAGCTGTAATTTCAATAAATTTCCTTAAGCCGTTCATAGGTTCTATCCCGAACGGCCACTTTTAACTTCTGTTTTTATACTATTAGATTAAAAGATCTGGTGTAACTGTGTCGGCCGATAAGTTTCACATACTGCATAAAGGGGTTGAAGGATCACATTTTGGACGACGAAAGAATCAACTGTCGTTCCACTCGCTAACGACTCACGAATGCGATATTATCTTTCTGTCACATCGTCTACTTTATGTCGGCCTCGTCGTCATACTGCCACAGATCTCGCCGCCGCGCGTTTTAATATTAATTCTTGAGTGCGCTTTCAGCCATTTGCCAAGAACATTCGCAAGTAAATTGACTTGGGGAGGCCCGTTTTCAAACGGCTAGACAAATTTGACTATATGGATTTAGATATGCACGGTATTGGCGGAGTTCCAAGAAAAAATGGAATAACGGGGAGGGGGGATGGGGAGGAAATCGTGACCAGAGAGAATGGGGCCCCAGGAAGGTAGCAATTTTCAAAGACAGATTTTCATTCCCTATTCGAAGAAAAATGTAAGAAGTATAAATATTGGAGACTAACCATTCTGAATTTTATTCTTACCAATCATAAATATTCTATTTTTTCGTTTTTTTTCTAGACTCGATAGTAAATTTCACACGCAAATAAATATTTCTTGTTAGACAATCTATTCAATATGAACATTTGCAATTTTTTTTATAAAACTAATCAATGGGGAGACAATTTTTCTATGCATTTAAAATAAAAATAATACATGTACGTAGGTAACTAAATTATTATATAATGATTATTGCACCACTTCGATGCATATTCACCCAAGCCAATAGACAATGTTGCTAATTTTTAAAATTCCACACGCAAAAAATACTTTTCGTTGGACAATCTATTCAATATTGCATTTGCAATTTTTTTTACAAAACTAATCAATGGGGAGACAATTTTTCTATGCATTTAAAATAAAAATAAAACATGTAGGTAGGTAGCTAAATTATTGTTTCAGGATTATTGCACCTCTTCGATACATATTCACCCAAACCAATAGACAATGTTGCCAATTTTCCTCTACTTTCTTTCCCCGTGACGTCACTTTCATCGTGTGACCTGTTCTTAAGTGTACCATTACACACTGTAGAGTTGTTGAACAATGGAGTGGGGGCCGCAAGAGATGTGGCCAACTGGCGTCAAAACCACAGTCGTGGACCCATTATCTGCCGCAACGACTGCTAATTGCAGTTCAGTGAAGTTGACGCGATGCATTAGACGAGAGCCCCGTTCTGCATCAGGCGGTCATCCGACACCTGCAATTGAAAACCGCGGCTTTTCATTGATTTTCATTCTGCCAACCTAATTAACGTTGATTAGATCAAGTTGTTCACGGTTCCGAAGTGCAGTTGACCCACTATCGCGTACCAGAATACCACACGCCGCTCATCCAACATTTGAATCAGGTTTCGCCTCAAGGTACTAATCAATTTTATAATTATACATACACGATTACTATTAAAGATCTAGCTCAAACTTAGCAGCGAACCAAATAGAAACTTCGTAGAAAGAAGTCAGTCATGACGTCATGTTTCGATTCCATGCCTGAAATAAAAATGGTAGCGCTGATGCCATTGGGAAATACTAAAAAAAATGAAACACCACTCGTATTGCATGTTATTATTTTAATTTTAATGAAAACAATTTATATAGATCTATTCTAAAGAAATCACAATTTCAAAATGGGCGATGTTACCGAATGAAAGAGCAACCTAATTAGCAAGTGGTTCATTAGTGGAGTTTATTTACTAAATACAAAGCAAAATTAATTTCTGTAATATCTTGGTCTAAACAGATTCCTGAAGATGGGTAATGTCCTACAGATGTCCTAATTCTTGTACCGGTTGAGGAACTACGCTATGATTATCCAATTGCAGAAATTATGCTCTTGCCTTGCCAAAATAAGACAAACAAAAGTTTCGCATATCGGCGGAGTCCTATCCTATTCTCGAAAGTTCCTGTTTACGGTGGATTGATGCATTCTTGCACTACGACATCCACTTATGTAAAGTCAATGAAATGGGCGAAAAGCTTAATTTGTTGCCGGCACGTAGACGAGCGTATAGCGATCGTGTACCTGATGGCGCTCTTAATTGCCTCGAGAATAATGGCGTTTAGAGAAAAGAAGAGATGCCGGGGAAGGACAGAGGGCCGATTGACGAGAAAGATGGGATAGGTGGGGGTGGTATGAGGTGGGGCACAGACGCCGAGTCAATTACGTTCATCTGGAGTCAGCAGAACGTTTAATTGAGCGAGTCACGAAACTTGACGCGGAAAATGTCCCACCATTGGCTCATTAAAGGAATTGGAAAAAGTGGTTGGGGCTGTTACTGTCGAGACAAGATGCTAGCTGCGTCGTATAAAATATTGAATTTGTCTCGTCAGGAAATATAAAATTCTAATCATGCGTTGGATTTCGTGACAAATAAAATGAACAGGTTTCTGCAATAAAGGCACACATTTGTTAAAGAATAATGAGTTGGTCTAATTGCCTCTTAAAAAATTGAGGCGCGATAATTGCATCAGCAGACGCCTTAACCCATTTCAACGCGGTCTTCCTTTCCTTTTTGATTGACCCTTTGGGTCCATTTGCTGCTCGCTGTCCACTCCATATCGTAGAGTGGCGCGAATGATTGCAAATGAACCTCGCCCTGCCGCGGTCAGCAGATTTCGTCGTCCACGTCCACATCCGCGTTGACCAGGAGAAGTGACCGAGGCGACGAGTCAATCGAAGTCATTACCTAATTGAGTCGTAAAAATTAAACGCTGTTCTATTGGCGGTTCGCCTATATAGGAGCCGTTTTCCCAACGGTCAACTGAATCTTCTGATTTTCTCAGTTGTACAGATTGAACTGGTTGTTCCTCGGAAAACGATCGGCCGTTGCGTTGATGGCCTGAATCCCATTTCCAACTGATGGTCCTCTGAACGGGTCAGTGGGCAATGAATTGCAATTTTAAGGCAAACACTTTTATTTTGTAAAATAACTTTTCGCGGGCCGATTAAAGACGTCATACCTAGAAGTGAGTCCTTGGGTTTAAGAAAATTTGATTTTGCTTTTAATTTGTCATCATATATTATAGAAACCTGTCAAGGTTCAAACATCAAACAGAAAATCCTGACGATCTGGTGGATACGGGCCAAAACGGAGCAAAATACGAAATTTGAGTAATGAGGTCATATTGGTAATTGTAAGAAATATTGGAATTTTAACACATAATTGAAAAATCAACCAATTACAGTAAATCAAGGATAAGAAATCAATGTGAATATAAATTCAGTTAGTTGGTACATTAACAAAATATCATGACATAATTCTTCAAACAAATGTTGTAGAATTTGTTTAATATCGCGTTTTTATCTGATATATTGAGCAAAGTTTGAGGATAAATTGATTTTGTGATTTCAATTTAATTTATTGGATACTTTTGATTTTTGTGACTTCTTTTCGGATCTTTATCGCGATGTACATGCCCACTGATAGACCTTCGCAATTTCCCAAAAACATTTTTATTTCTAAAAAAAAATGCTACTCTCGAATGTGCAAAGTCAGGCAAACATTTCGAATATATTACATAAAAGCTATCACGGATATTTATTGCTCTTGCCAATGAGTTTCCATTTCCGTTCCCTAATTTAATCCCGCTTGATAGCGATATCGATCCGGTCGCGATATTGGCGCGAATTTATTGGAACAATTTCAACAACTGACAACGTACAAATTGTGCTCGTACAACTGTTCAGTAAGAGAAAAAGTTAAGCCAAGTTAGTTACGATATTAAATTTACTTCAGAGTGCAAAGTAAAGTACCGCGAAAAATACTATTTTCCAAACAGTGAAATAAAAGTCAATACAGCAGTTATTATTTGTAGTTTAGAATTTGGTTTTCTGCTTATTGTATTCATAAATTAGGTTTGGAAAGAAATATCGTACATGCAATTGATTAGAATAACTATTGTATAAGTAGATTAATTTAAAGTACGACTGTCTTAATGCAGTTGGTAAAGTGTTGGACTGTGGTTCGGTGGTCCCGGTTCGATTCCTGGCGCGGCTTTGGCTCGGGGTACTGGTGAAAATGTGCCTCTCACATAGTGCTTAAGAACTGAGAGGGATCTTCCTGTTGTGCTTCCTGTTCCTGTTCACTTCAGTGAATTAAATAAAAATAAAAATTTGGTATTTAAATGATACACGTAATAAAAACGCTGACTGGGTCGAACGCCTTTCCAAAATTTGGTATCCCGAAAGCTCCGCCTGGTTAATAGTTTCACCGCAATACACTCTCTACAGCGCCTTTTCAGTCACATAGTGCTTAAGAAATCGGATTCGACCTAAGAAATCGTAGTTTTTTTTAGTATTTTTTTATTGATGCTGGTCACTGTAGTGTCTAGGACTACAGGATTTTCTGTACCCCTCTTGATATCAGCCTAGGCACTATGTGGCGCGGGGAATCGAACCATGGAGTTGATTTCGCAAATTGCAAATCAAATGGCGAATGGAATTGAAAGAAAAACGCACCACTCTCAAGTACCTTGAATTTCTTAAGCGTGTTTGAATTGGACGTATTGCATAAATACAGAAGAAATGACAAAAGGACATTAAATAAACAAGAAACGTAACCATTAATCAAACACGTTTGACTTCAGCGTGCTTGAAGATTTTATAAAATTGAGCGAGACGAACGGTGAAAAAATTGTTCAACTGCATTCTTTCAATTTCATAACATTTCATTTTATGATTTCTTCCAACAAAAAATAATCCAGACAAAACTGTAAAAAATCATTTTGCAGTATAAGCTATTTAAATATTGAAATAACAAAAGAGAATTGAGCAGATATTTCAGAACAATTGTAATAGTTAATTTCCGTTATGCTAAAATTACGAATTCAGTTGTGAATTACGAATTTATTCGGTTTTTAAAGCTAGAGGGAAATATAATGCAAGCGGCCGATAATAATATTCCAAGCGCGTCGATCACTTCGCCAAGGACGTCTAAAGCGCGACAAGACCCATTTTCCCGCTTCCGGTACGCAAAGTGAAGGGGGTATGTGCTGCGGCTAGCCCCTAGTGAAAAATCTTGGTCTCCTAGCCTAGCGCTATTTGATTTCGATCTCTCACTCTACGCCGAGTGCCCCGCGATGAATTTCAATTTGCAACACGACGTTTCGCCCAATAACGGATGGCAAGCGTACGACACGCCCTCTATATATACTGTACACTCCCCCCGTTGATGGCGAACAGCAGCATGTGATCGCAATCCGAGTAATTGTGAAGGGGAGCAACTGTAATAGGCTCAGTCTCTCACCAACAAAATTGTATGCCCCGTGCTTCAGGGTCTCTCCAATCGTCTTGAGACCATTGGCGCAATGAAATTACTCATGAAAAATTAAAAAAAGTTCATTTACTTCGGAATACGTCATGACCCACACAAAAGCTTGGCGTTCAGTGAGGATTCTGGAGAAGACCTGAGAGAAGACAAGAAACGTGCCCCTCACAAAGTGCCTAAGCACTGAGAGGGGTACAGAATCTTCCTGTTGTGACCCGTCACTTCAGTGAA
>JAQGBY010005151.1:0-15159 GCA_034698785.1 Mycogona germanica | reverse complement strand
TCCGATTGCATTTCACTATAATTGACACTCCACAAGATGGCCGCGCCCATCATGGTATCTAGCATTTATTGCAATATCGTTGATTTTTATACAAAAGCGCTTTTAAAAAGGGCCGTACAAAACCTCGATATTACCCAAAATCGGCGAATCGATCATAAAATGGACATAATCGAGTGGCTCGATATTATCGATGCAAACGATAGTCACTTTACGAATTTACAGTGAAATTCAGTATTTGATGATGAACTTGGTGATGACGAAAATAAGGTTTTCATATATCCTCAGTTGAGATCTTGATTTTCTCAGAAGTTGCTCCGAAGTTGATTTTGATTTTGAGAAAGACTAAAATGCGCACCCTAATCACTTTTTTTGACTATGACCAATCGAGTGCTCTCCCAGCAACTACCGTATCCGGTCGCCAGCCGCCAACTGATATAAATGAGCGCCACCTAGTGTTAAATCGTGGCGTCCATTGACGGGGGAAGGGTGTGTATATGCGCTTTTACCATTTTACCATGCCGAGCAACCACGATGCCGACGGCGCTGATGAAACCCTAGTACAGCAGTACGCCTAGCCAACTCGAATGATCGACTGGATGGGGGGATGGGGGTGGGGTGGGGGTGCTGAAGGAGGAGCTGAAGGACGAACGGACGTGCCAAATGCGGAATATTGGTGGCTGCTGAAAATCCAATGTACACCAACTACCGACTTTCATTGGAATAATGAGCTCGCCACGAATCGAAATCAATTTTACCTGTCAACAACGAACAATTCTCCAACAGTTAAACGTCAAATATAATTTTTGTAGGTCCAGTACGAGGCAGCAACCGGAAATAGTCATTACTTCGATATACGTAGGTAAGGACTAATACATTTAAGGGGGAAAAAGTGGCGATTAAACGGCGTCTACACGGCAAAAGAAAACAATTACACGGAAATTACAAGACCCATTTCAAACCAATCCATAAATATTAAATTCAACTGATCTTTCATAATTCTAGAAGTTGAAATTGATTGTTGTTTCTGTTGTGGTCATTGCGGAAGATCAATAGTTGGACTAAACAAAGTCCTTGATGAGTTTTTAAAATCGAAACTAGTCGGAAAGTGAGAGGCGCCACCTCACGGCAATCGTCGGCATAATCGGCGCTCCCACCGCAGGCAATGTCGTGGTCAACTTGTGGTCAGTGCGTCTGTGTGTGGTCAACCGCGCGTCACTAACGAAGCGAGCGGAGGAACAATTAGATTAAGAGAGCAAATTGTTTGTGAAAAGTTACGTCTGCGAGTCTATTTGATGTCGTTTAGTGGACAGATTGCGCAGTTTGGGCTGCGTTGGAAATGCCAAACGTTCGACTCCATTCCACCCAATAAATAAATTTTAAATTCATTTTTATAGATGTGTCACAGAAGGAGAGGAACTTCGATGTTTCAGGAAGTGAGGAGACGCTTTATCTTACATTTACTCTGTATACAAATATGCATTCACCTGACTATGCCGAAAGGATGAACGCACCCCATCTCAAATCTCTTCAGACAGAGGAGCCGACGGAATGGCCGAGCAAACACCATTAAAGCCTTTGCCCGAGTCTTCTGGTGTTGTCCCTCGATCTCTCGGAGATAATTGGTCTAGAAGGATGTTAACTGTTACAAATGAAAACGGATTGGACCAATCCGGTGGAAGCATCGGAGCAGGTGCATTCTCATAGATGGCGCTCGTCTTCTCGGTCTCGGTTTAAGAAAGCAGGCCTATTTGATTATCGAGATAACCGAACGTTGTGTTGGCTGGACTTGCGTTTAATAAAAGTTACTTTAAAAAAAAATACCTCATCAATTTTGGCGGACATTTACGGTAATCGTCACGCCACCACGGGCAAAACATATCCAGGGAGCTCGTAAACTGTCGAAATGACATCGACCAGAGACCATTGGAGCCGCTTTTACAAAAGCCCGATACTGTTGAGCTGATTCGTGAAAAGAACGAATAGTCCACTCCGAAAACTCACCAACGGCGCAACGCAACGCCACGGAATTTGTACCGACTGTTCAGCTCAGAAAATTGCAGCGATCAGCGCAACTTATTTCATGTCTCGATTTGGAATCTTTCTTGAGATATCGGCAGTTCGAGTGTTGGTCATTGCAATAGCTAAACCAGAAAATTCAAATATGGCGTCTCTTCTTAACCAAAATGGCGGCGACGATGAGAGCGCCATTCTTCCGTTCAAGAGCGCTCTCAAGTGCTACCAATGCTGCCAGTCACATTTTTCTCACCAGCAATTTTTTTAAAAATGCAAACACATATTTTTATCGAACCAAACCTCTATTGAAAACAATTGGAAGTGCGAAACCCTAATTCGTGGAAATATTCTAGTGAATTTCAAATTCTTGCTGGAGCTGGGTGCGTTTAGACTTTGAAATAAAATTGTCTCGTCTGCGCTAGGACAAGAAAATACTGCTTGTTCTCGAATGTCAATTCTCCCAACTCAAATGTGCGCGTGAATTTGAAACACGTGTTGGAGAGGGGTGCGTTCAACTTCTCAATATCATTCGGCCACACGATCTGTATTTGAGAAACGCATCTGCGAACTCAAAGTCCCATTTGTCCCAACTCAAGGGCAATTCTTAATTTCTCAAGAAAGCCAAAGAATGGTGTGTGTATTGCGGAACGGCATAAGGGGTTGCTTTTATAAAATCATTGCTGAACGAGATTCAGTTCCATTTGTCGTTAAATAACTACGTTAATTTCAAGTTCTGTTCCGAGTACTGGTACAATTTTTCTTATTCGTCCCCTCATTGTGGCGGTGGTGACGATGGGGGCTGAATCGGACCAATTTAAAAACTTGGCCAATTCCAGAAGAAAATTTCTTTTCGTCGAAAGCGACAAGTCACGCTAACTCTCGATCCAAGTGGTGAGACAAAAAAAGAAGTCATTTAATCGCCAACTGGGGTTGTGTACTACCAACCGCAGCACAAGCAACAGAAACCGTGAATTGCACGTCTTTTTTCTTTTGCCGTTAACCGGGTGGTGGTGGTAGTGGTAGTGGTGGTGGTGGTGGTGGTGGCCTCTTTGTCCTTCGTAACAGTGGCTTTTTGTCAACAAAGGTGTTATGCGGTTCCGTGGTTCGCCTCCATCTTTTTATATAGTATATCCGAAAGACCTTGTTGGCCATTATTATGTTAATGATGCGCAATTTTGGGTCATTCTTTTCGGTTATAGACTCTCAGGTTGAGTGATTTGTGGGGGCCGAAATAAAATTCTCCTTTCAGCCATCCAGTCCACACCACTGACCAATCCGGAGACCCAATAACATAGTTACGACCAATCATTTGATAAAAATCATCAATGAGAAATGGTTCAGATTGATTTAACGACCGCCAATGATGTATCGCTTGAGCCACGCTTCAAGCCGTTATGGGCTCATTATATTTTTCTGAAGGTCTCGGGAACAAAGAAGAAAAAGGAGGTGTACGATTTTTTCCCCTTCTCCTTACGACGTCAGCTGTACGGATTTTGTCGTCGTAATAAAGTCGTACTCGAAGCGGTTTGTTTTTCTCGATTTCGTCAGATGGATGAAACGCACTGACCAATAAAAATAAAATCGTTGGCAACAACGGTCAAGGAAGGGTAGCTACCGGGCCAGAATTTCAAAAACACTGACCTCGACATCCAAATTTCTAGATTGTTTCAGTGGCGGCTCGTGACAAATTTTGTGTCGAATCCAGCGATTTTTAGACTTCTTGGTGGATTTTATTTTGGGGAATTGGTGCAACTACATCAACTATTGCCCCACTCAGTCTATTTCTGTCTATGATTCAGCGTGTTCGATTTGAGACGAGTTGAAGCGACTGTCCGGCAGATGGCGTTCAAGATGGATTAGATGTTCGCATATGGGTGTAGATCACGATCGGCGTTGTATCGCTTAAACTCGCTGCTTTAGTCGATAAATAAATGGTGCGAAGCACGTCGAGTCGGATATCGCTTTAAAGACCAAAAATGCTAGATAGGATAGCAATGTAATTCGACAGTTAAAGTAATAACAAATAATGGGAATAGCGTCTTGAGCTTAATAAATTAGAAGTTGTGGACGGGACAGCGCCGGACGAAAAAAAGACGACCAGAGTCGGCGACAAACTCTTCAAATAAAATAATAGAAATCCCTCAATTATTCAAATAAGGATAAACTAACTGAGAAGCACAATAATATATTCAAGACGTCCTAGCCCCATTATATTTTTGATATTACTGTAACAGTTGGATTTATTTGGTATCCACTTTGGTATTTATCGTTGCTTTAGCGCTTATTGCACTTTCACTTCGAAAATTTCATTCCTCCTGAATGACGTTGTCACGTCAAAATAGGACGATCCACTAAAGAGACACCATAGAAACAATCCACTTTGCGGCTCTGAAAAACCAATGGATCCGCACACATATGTCCACGTTGCCGATGACAACCCTTGGCTACGATAATAAACGGAAACATGAAATCATTGATTTCGAATGTCGACTCGCATCTGACCAACCCCCGACCCGAGTCACCGGTCAATGGCCACATGGACACTCGGGCACTCGGATGGAACAGCAATGGATCCGGGCAACGCCAGGTGAGCCGAGGTCAAATTGAAGTAATAATAGGAGGATTCAATTGCTCAGTCTGTGAGTCTTCTTCTCGTTGACATTTACCCAGTGCTGTCCTGGATTCGTTCAGGAGGAGAATTTGTGAGAATCCTTTCTGTTCGAACACGTAACACGCGTGAACACCATCATATTTTTATGGGGGCATCGTCGTCGTCGTGGTCGTGACCTCTCCTCTTTAATCGTGACCCGGGATATTCTCGAAGCGGGTCAGACGGGAGAGCAAGAGAGACAAATGGAATTCCGACGCCGCAAGAACAAGAGACCAAATGCTAGACAATAAGCCATCGAGCACAATAGGGGCGGGAATTGTCTAGTTCTAGGCCAGCAAACGTCAGACGCGATGTTATTTCGATGGCTAAACGCACCCTCCTTAAAAATGTTCGAATCTACAATACACTAATTGGAAAATTAAATTCTAAGGATCACAATTATTGATAGATAATAGCTTCGACGTACAAGCAGAGGGAAGAAAAACTGTCCGGCGCAGAGGTCAAATTAGTCAGAGAGTTCATTTAATCAAACGTCAATTGAATTGACATTTAGTTTCCGCTTCTTCAAAACGAATTCCATTACCGCAGCCTTCCGAGTCAATTTGCATATTCCGCACAGTGTGTGTGTGTGTGTGTGTGTGTGACGTCGAACCCGAAGTGTCCTCAAAATGTGAGTGACATTTGCATAGGAGTCGATTTAATAAGAAAAGGAATCGTGCTTTGGCCCGGCGCAGATGGCTTTTTCGTGAGAGGTCCTTAAAAGCCAATTCAGACAGACGTCACCGCGTCAACAAAAAAATCGGATGACTAATTTGACATTTACGACGCTCCCTCTTGTTGACGCCGGAAGTCAGCACCTGCGCATGGGCATCCAATAGCTCATGACCGAGGAAAACGTTTCACTCATCAGAATTCACTAATTAACTGAGCATGACGTCACCGTTAATAATTAATCCGAATCAAAACAGCTTTGTAGTTGACGCCAAAAGATGAGAAATGATTAAGAGAATGAAAATGCCAAGAGATGAGACGTTCAATTAAAATGTAGGCATGTCGCGAGGACAGGAAGGTGGGAGGTGTCATGATCACGGGTTCAATTCCGAGACCACTGAAATTATTCAGAGGGAGAGAAATCTCGAACCAACTTTTTTTAGTTTTGAAGTTCTCGAACCTACTTTTTCAAAGTACATTTCATAAAATGAAGTTTATTATTTTTATTTATGCTCGTCGTCGATTTTCCACAATTTCTGTTCCGTCCTCGTTCACTTACGCTTAGCCATCGTCGACTTTTC
The DNA here is from genome assembly GCA_034698785.1 of Mycogona germanica. Lineage (NCBI taxonomy): Eukaryota > Metazoa > Arthropoda > Diplopoda > Chordeumatida > Chordeumatidae > Mycogona > Mycogona germanica. Next base: position 9,243 of record JAQGBY010005151.1, on the reverse strand, counting down.
ACATCTTTTTCGTGTGTGGTTATTTTAAGGTGCTGCCTTTCGAAAGCTGAATGCATTTTTATCTTGAATGCACTTAGAATAAAACCAGAATAAAAATGTATCGTGTTCTCTAAGAACTGAATTGGAATTAGCCGTTCGCCAAATTTATTTCGATTGTCGTGTTCGTGGAAGCACGTCTGATTCAGTTAACATTTTACAGGAATGCAGGTGACATCTTCGGCTATAGTACAATAAATAGGAAGCGAGGATAAGTTTTGCACCTCGAAATGAGATCTAGCTTCACCGAAGGCTTCCACGCATCAGAAGAAATGATGCTGGTACAGCCTGACGTCAGTCAACGAAAGAAACCATTTATCCTCCTAGGACTACGGGCTCATCAAACCGAGTACGTAATAATAATAAAAACTTACAATAAAGCTGGTCTTTTCTGGTTGTCCTTTGGTAGCTCACCGACGACGTAACGCAGCGCCATGAAATTTACGCTGGATGTCGTCCCGCAATTTCTGAGGTAGATCGATCAATATTTGGGTTGCTGCGTTCACGAGATATGAATTTAATAAACAGAATCACAATCTATTCGGCCGTTTGCCACGGGATATCGGATAAGAGAGAGGTCGCTCGTGGCGGAAATCGAACCCGGGATCGCCGTGTCAAAAGTCCGTCCCCCCGAGTACATAGACATCTGGATTCGATTCGAAAATAAGGGTTTGGGAGGATTTTTGAAGAAAGGTGATGACAGCGAATCGTAAACACGCTGGCTTATACGGGGTTTGCTCCTGAGAAATCGTGAATAATGGAGTCGGGACGTTAGAGAGAGAGAGAGAGGGAGATTGAGATTGTGGGAATTCTATAAGCGCCACCAATACTTGGAATTAATGCAGTCAGGCGTGCCATCAAAGGTTTCGAAACCCCATTCACATGGGCCGAATTTATCATGGCATTCATCAGTATATTTGACGTCATACTTTCATATCTTCACACTTCCGTCTCGTCACACTTCCGTTCTGTTACACTTCCGTCTCATCACACTTCCGTTCTGTTGCACTTCCGTCTCATCACACTTCCGTTCTGTTACACTTCCGCTCTGTTACACTTTCATCTCTTCACACTTCCGTTCTGTTGCACTTCCATCTTGTCACACTTCCGTTCTGTTACACTTCCGTGTCATCACACTTCCGTTCTGTTACACTTTCCTCTTGTCACACTTCCGTCTCGTCACACTTCCGTTCTGTTACACTTCCGTGTCATCACACTTCCGTTCTGTTACACTTTCCTCTTGTCACACTTCCGTCTCGTCACACTTTCGTGCTGTTACACTTCCGTCTCGTCACAAAATATAGAAATGCAATTTGGTAGAAGGAACAAGTTGTGGCTAAACAAAATAAAATCTAAAAACAATCCTCGATTCTGTTTTACCTCGGAAGTAATATTTTGGTGGTCTTAATTTATTGTAATTTAAAATTCAGGTGAGTGGCGTCACGTTTTCGTGACAGAACAAATTTCTCTCGTTTCTTAAACCAGAAGAGAATGAATAATAGAGGAGAATTTTTCGTAGGATCAAAAGCAGGTTGCCTGTCAGATTTCGAAATTCAAAATGGTCGACTCGCTCTGCGTGAGACTTTTTCCGAATCTCCAGGAGAGTCAGAATGTGGTTGCCTGTTTGGAATTTTGAGTTCCCTCGACAATCTCCACAACGTTCTTCGTTCCAGCAATTTTTTTCTTCTTCTCCCGAACGGCACACGATTACTTTGTGCGTCAATAACCTTTCTGGGAAACATTTCGAAATTGCGTATTTTCCATAGCTCACGTACAAAAATGACAAACTACGGGAGATTGATGTGATTCCATTGAATTCGGGGTTTATTGCGCGCATACACTGAAGTACAGGGGGAGCAAAAAATATTTTTGGTCAACTCATGACAAACTGGCGACCCTTGGTGCATTTCCAATAGTACCAAATGTTCAAAAAAATTAGAATTTAAATAATTCTCTATCCACAAGTTCGAGCCAACGAGCTAAAAGTCCTAGAAGCAGCTATTTCAATGATTATCTCTGTGAACACCTCAATAGACCTCCTGTACTCTAGATCTTCACTTGTATCTTCTTTGTCCTCAGCCAATTTGAATTTTTTTAGGAAAATTCCCACGGCACAATCAATTGTTCCATTGATGATACGACACTCGCGGAGGACCTGTTTGAACTTAGTTGGACATTTAGTAACATCCTTCCGAGCCTAATACCTACCTGGTGCACACAGCTCCATTCGAATTAATAATTCAGGTGTCCGTCGCGGAACTAAACAATATAGCAAGCAAAAAAACGAAAATTCGGTGTCGTCACATCGATTAATCAATCGAGCGAGTCGCCGGACTTTCCAACCGACGCGAATGTATCCCCTCTGCGCTTAACAGTTACTGGTTCTGTCGCTGGTGGCAATCCAAATAAATGAATAAATCGTTTGAAACAACAGATTATTTTCTGTTTCGATTAGTCGGTGATGGCATTTAAAAAATGATATTTCGAAGGCGTTTGAACAGTTCGATTAGAAGATGTCAGTTTTGGTCTCGGCAACTGCTGTTCCTGCGAATAATGTCCCGATGGAAAATCGATAAGTTGCAGACCCCGAAAAAAAATTAGATATTAGCGGATGCAATATGGAAATGGAGTCCGTTAACCCCTTTTTTTCGCCCCGGGCAGAAGCACATGAGGATCGAGCGTCGCCTCATTAAGAAACACAGAGGACGAACATCAAAAGTCGCTGCTGACTTTGTAATTGGAATTCGTGGGGATTAGCGAAATACATTCCAGCATTCGTGATTCGCTAACAAATGCCCAAATTAACCTAATGATCCAACCGTGGATCCGACGCACAAATTCTCCCGAAATATGACCACACATGCACATTCCACGAAAGAAATTCAGAACCGCATCGAAACCAAACTTAGGATGATTAGCTCTTAACTTTAAATATTTAGATTAGAGAAATCTAAATTCTAAATACTTAAAAATGTGACGGTGGAAGCGTTTAAGAGTTGACAACAGCGACTCTCCGGCTGTTTTAGTGATTGTTTGTCGTTGTCCCCTAATAATGGTGTTGGTTCCGCACCACCAAAAACAACCTCCTACCCTGTAGACAGGTATGTCGTGTTCATTGAGTCCCTCCCCCACAAACGCACAGGTACCCCTACTAAATACGGCAATTATTTGCCCTCGCGTGTGTCATTCGTCGGTGCCGTGTTTTATGAATAAAGGTGGGGTGGTGGTGGTGGTGGTGGAGGGGGGGTGGGCGCATAATCCATTTGCTGGCTTTCGTCGTCATTTGCATGGTGGATAATTACGTTTAGGTGGCCAGTCCACTTAATAGCACGTATTGATGCGTGCGCCATAAAGTTCAGACGAGGAATTGTAAAGTCTAGAGGCGTGCGCCAAAAAGTATGGCGGATTTGCGCCGTTTTTGTGGAGTGTTGTTTGTCCCGCCACTTGGGGCAGCACCAAGGAGCGACTGATGAGGTCAATGGTTTTGGCGTCTGCCTACGTCAACAACGACAAGAACAAACGATTCGCTCTTTTCCATCACCTTTAAAGCACTCTTTGGACGAATTAAAGGTAGTGGAACTTGATGGAAAAGAAACTGATTAAAGGTGTCAAATAAATGTCGTCGCGTACCTCATGGTTAGAGACTCAATGTGATTAATCATCGAATCAATCAAATTAATCAAATCAATCGATCAAACCAAACAATGCTTCCTCGCTGTGATTCGAGAGTTCACGAACGGCGTAACACAGGGCCATGAAATTGGCACCATACGTAGTGCCGCAAATTCTAAGTTAACTTATTTCAGGGCATTATGTTCATGCGATATGAATTTAATAGATAAAAATAACCCTTTGTCTACGGACGCCAGAGAGAGAGAGAGAGAGAGAGAGAGAGAGAGAAAAGACATGTGACGTCATCTACCAGCATTCAGGATTAACTGAGAAGCGGAAGAATTGAATGAGGTTGTTGTTGGAATAGAAGAGGGGAATATGGCTAATGACGTCACCACAGCGAAGAGGACTACCAAAAGCCGAATTATTTCACGTACACGTAAAAAATGATTTCGTGAACTAATGATAGTTTGGAGGCCGCAACATGGATGGTGTTTTTTGTTGTTTGTTTCCAGAGACGAGCACCGAAAATCTATATTTCATTGCTCATTAGATGGCGCCATCCTGACAATCAATCTGACCACAACATGAGCTACTTGAGACTCGATACGAGATTGCATCGCCATCTAGTGAGCACCTGATGTAATGAGGTTGGACACCTCGACGCAAAATGATGACGACATTTTGCAAATCCGCCATTTTTTTCTTTCTTTAAAAACTGATCCTATTGGTGGAGACGGTAGCAGTGTCTAAGGCGCTTAATTCGTTGGCAGCAACAGCACCACAGGAGTGGCGGTGGTCCTCCCTCAAAGCACTTTTCAAATCAACTTGAGTACTTTGAGCTCACTCTCTCACTCTCTCTGCCACTCGGCCAACTAACTCAATTGGGAGATGCGAGCCCTTTGTTTCCCCCCAGGGAATGAGACAACCCGTTCCCAGCGCCACAAACTACGAGGTTGTGGGGGGCTCGCAAAAAAAATTGTCACCGTAAATGGTTTCGCTAACAGATTCGTTCCTCCGCTCTACGAAAAGTAGTCACGGCAGAGAAATTAGGAAATATCTATTTCAAATTATGAGATTAGATTGGTTGGAATTGGCGTGGCGGCCGGTCATATTTTTTGTACTGGCCGTTGATTTTAGAGGAGATGGAATTGTGTTTAGATAATGATCAGAATCAGAGTTTCGCGAAGTTCAATCTAACCGCGAACAGGCGGCATACCTGTCCAATAATGAAAAGGGTAACTCAATACCTGTTTTGCCCCATCGAAGCAGACGCTTAATTTCAATGCTAAAATTGTGATCTAATTTCGCTGAAAGCTTTGGTAGCGCAGAGTTCATTCATTCACTTCAATTAGATGATTTACAGATATATATACAATGCAACTCGTGTAATTCGAACTAATTAAAAAGTCTGGTCGATATTTCACTATAAATCGTAATTGATCTTTTAAAATCATTTAAAAAAATTCATATGATTATCATTGTTGGAAATGAATCATTAATTACCATAAACCCTAGCAACACTGTCAGCTTACTCGAGAAATCTCAATTGGGATTGAGATTGGGGCAAATGGGCTTTCGAGGATTGAAGCCGCTTTCCTGAAACACTGATCGCGCGGACGAATGTTATTAAAGGACGGACGCACCCCTCCCTCACCAGCACGTGTTTTGAAATTCTCGCTCGCATTTGAGATGGGCGAATTGTCATTCGAGAACGAGCAGTACTTCCTTGTCTAAGCACGGACTCGCGATTCTGATCCAATGTCTAAGCGCGCCCTCCTCAAAGCATGATTGGATCTATTGCGTTAAAACTGAGCCGTTTAAATTTAACCGGTGATTTTTAAGAAAAGTTAAGGAAAGTAGGAGAGTGAAAAATGAATTTTATCGAGCGTTAAAATGGTGCACCCACTGTTAAGGAACACTGGACACTGAGAAGAATGAGATGACCATGTCGTTATGCCATCAGTAAACAAGCCGGACCCGACAACCATCCAATGTCCAGAACCCATAAAACATAAGTGTCCCTTTTTCAAGTTAAGTAATTGCGCGTCAGAATCCAGTGTGACGTCAGCACTGCGGAGACACAGAAACATGTTGAGATAAAGAGAAGTGTTTGAGAGCAATCGCTGATCTCACAGTTGTCTGACATAGAGAGCCAAAGTAAACACATTTTTCATTTGGAGGACGGAGAAGATGGATTTCGTCATTTTCGGACACAAAACAAATATTTCACAGAAGCGACACCATAATGGCTACTAAGTGATCCAACCTAATCGACGACAGTCCAGCAAATGACCAATACATCTCAGATATCGATCCAACTGCAACTAATCAACTGCCACCAGACGGCGCCACGATTCTCTAATCGCGTAGAGTCCATACACCAGAGTATTTGATGTCGGTGAAGAACATTTCTGTTCTTAACCGGTTTAACTGGATCATTAATAAAATACGTAGCTGCTGCTCGTACAAGTTCGTAAATAGCCGAAGGGGGAGATGGGTGAGGGGGAGGGGAGGGGAAGAAGAAAATATGTTCCCAAGTCCAAGTTGAGCGGGAACCCCCCCCCCACAAAAATCGATAGACGAGTCAACACGGTTTATGGGTTCGCGGTCGAACGAGAGAGACTTTGTGCTACTACACAATTGAAATATTTATGAGACGATGTATTTTATGATGTCAATTGAAGACAACACTGTACCGTACATAGTGTTGTGTATATTTCCCATACTTTGATAAAAGAGACGAGCATTTTTGGTTCGAACCTGTTGGGTCCTACTTAGCGAATCTAAATTCGAACAACTGTCGCTAGGCGGCTCCGTAAGCTGCTCTATTTCAATTACATCGCAGTTGAAAAGAAGTCGAATGAGGAGCGCTTCAACGAAGACCACCACCACCACCACCCCCGCTTGGTCACTCAACCCTGAACTCCGTTCACATCACCTTCATGTAGTTTGCTAATTTTCTGCTCGACTCTAGTAGTTATTTCTATGGAATGGATCGAGAACCCAATCAACATAAACAACATGAGGGGAGCGAAGGAGGGGATCGAGAGGCCACCACATGAGGAGCCAGTGTCCGTTTAATCCCAACGTCATAGATCGTCGTCTCGAGGGTTGGCAGACCATCCTTTGACCACTGTCAACTGGTTTCGTAGTGGACTGTCCCGGCTGAAGGGATAAGGACTGCCCACTCCGTAGAATCAATTAGATCCTAGCTTCATTGACCAAGCATCTCTATAGTAACCTACTAATCTATGCATGTTTGGGCAGGGTGCGTTTAGATATTGAACAGAATCGATGAATCCGTAAGAAAATTGAGAGGGGTGCGTTCAGTATTTAATATGATTCGTCCACGCGATCTCAACGCGACGCAACGAGCCAATATGTGCCGAGAGATCGCTCAATCACTTCTGCACCGACGAGGATTTATCACTAGAACACTACCACTTCAAAGGTTAAAAGGTCACGACCACAACTGGAAACGTTGTCCGAGACACTCGGTAGTGGACACTCTTATTTCTTATTTCCTCCAGCATGGTCAGCACTCAATACCGTTGCCCAGCAATGATGATGTCCGCTCTCACCAGAAACACGCAAAGCTGTGGGTGCTCGCCACAATATTGGACTTTCTGGAGAGTGAGACGCAGCCATTGGCCATTAACATTGCGCAAACCATTGCACAACAATATAAAGTATGTTCGAATGTTGTTCTCAACAAACAACTTGTATTAAAACACATCCATGATTCTGTAACCGTAAAAGGACGAGTAAAATGCCACTCCAGTTGGTTCTTCCGGCAGCCAATAATGACGTCCGGTTAATTAATCCGATAACTGCGCCATAGTTTGTTGAATTTTATTGTCGGTGTAGGCAGTGTGGTTGAGTGTGTGGTCGCGTCCAATTCCTCCCAGGCCATTACTGGAGAATGCGGAGCTCGGCTTCATCAACGGACGACGGCGGCCATCTCGTGTCTGCAACCAATTAATGTTAATGTTGTTTTTTTGTGGTCCATCGCGTGTGACAACGTCACGAGGGCGGCGTGTGGAACATCGCCACGTCAGCCATCGCACCGCAAAAAATCAGCCGCATGTCGGGAGAATAGGTGGCGCCACCATCTGCTGCGACTCTATTACATGCGCAACTAATGACCGGGCTCAGGGGAGGGCGGGAAAGCCAAGCGGCGCTGAAAACCCTGACATCGAAAACATTAAACCTTAAAAATTTATTTGACGTTGTAGGGTAGGGTTTAGGGAGGGGCCGTGGAGTGAGGGGATCGGATCTGGCAAGTGCTGCCCTCTGGTGGCGGGCCAGTGGGCTGCTGCTGCCCCGTGTGGCGAGGCAATCACACAAGGCATCGGTCAGGAGAGTGACCACAAGTCCTTTGAGATTCCATCTTTTTTAAAATATCGCTTCAAGCAAAAACATGTCTGAAGAAAACCGAATCTCTTCCACATGATCAACACTTGAGTAACTAAGGGTCTCGGCGGTGTACACGCTGGTGGATCTCCTTAACAAATATCTCAGAGACACCTTTGTTCTTAACTGGTCGTTTGACCCACGCCATAGGCCCCATCCCCCGCTGCTTCTGGGTACATATTGTAATTGTAATTTATTTTCTAAAACTAAGTTGGAAAACAATTCGATCCAACTCGGCACATATTAGACTTGTGGAAATCCAAAAAACGTTACTCTGGAGCTTTGGATATACAGTATGAGTGACCCAGGCCATTGCCAATCCAGAACTTACTAAATAACAGCAACCAACACCTCCACTGAGCGCAGCTATGGAAACTGTAAACAAATTGTAGCGTCCATTACGTATATTGATCAGTTTAACAAATCGATCCAGTGTAACCACTATCTTGTTCGTTACCAATAAAGAACTATCGACATTAGACGTGGCCTTCGTCAAGCTCATCTCATTTAAAAATTACGATCGGATGAGTTTGTTATTGTGTTGGTCTTTTCGAGACTGCCTTTCTGACGTGACGACGCAAGACGTGAAGACGCCATTTCAAATCTTTGGCTTCGAAATCCATTCGAGGCAAACTGTTACGGAGCAGCTTTAAAAGCAAACTAGAAAATTTCGTTTCAGATGGTCTGAATTCCTCTTTCACTGTCAGAGAATGTTGAGACGTAACAGATTTGCTCCTCGGGGGACACAACCGATCCACGCACACTCCAGCTAAAAACTTTTTTTTTAGACTTTCCCCAGTTTATCCTTATCTTCGGGATTATTTGTTTGCGCTTTCATCGATCCATTAAAGGTTAAGTAGTTGCTTTCGAACACATTTCGCCACTCGTCTATCGAATGTGAGAGCGAAGAAGTGTTGGACGCTATTCGAATACACGACAAAGATGAACTCTGTCTCTCCAGGCGCCTTCTGCATTTCATCTTACTAGATCTTACAATTTTCTCATCTTGGGAAAAAAATTCTCTCGCGTCTTGAAAAAAAAGATCAAGTGAATTAAAGGGTAATGGCGAGACGGAGTGACTGTTATCTGGTTTGCTTGGTTTGAACTGTTATCTGGTTTGCTTGGTTGGAACTGTTATCTGGTTTGCTTGGTTGGAACTGTTATCTGGTTTACTTGGTT
>JAQGBY010005150.1:0-15160 GCA_034698785.1 Mycogona germanica | reverse complement strand
TAATTCACTGAAGTGACGGATCACAATAGGAAGATTCTGTACCCCTCTCAGAGCTTAGGCCCTATGTGAGAGGCACAGAGGTATTAAATATTAATTAATTATAATTCATATATTAAATATTTAATTAATATATAAAAAATAAATAAAATAATTAAATATAACTATTAAATAAAAAAGTATTAAATGTTTCATTGTCATGTGATTCATTGTATATTGTCATGTTTCCGCAGTATTCCATACAGAAGTGCTTATGTGTTTCAGTGCTGCTGAAAAAATTCTCCTGACCAGAAGTGATTGTGTGCTACAGTGCTGTGAATATTCTTCAGTGAGGACCTGCAAACAGAAAGTGCTTATGTTTTCCAGTGCTGCTGAAGAAACTCTTACAACAAGAAGTGATTGTGTGTTCCAGTGCTGTAAATGTTCTTCAGTGAGGTCCTGCAAGACAGAAAGTGATTGTGTGCTCCAGTTCTATGAATGCTCTTCAGTGAGGACCTGCAAGACAGAAAGTGATTGTGTGTTCCAATGCATGCTGCTGAAGAAATTATCCAAACAATAAGTGACTGTATGTTTCAGTGCTGTGAATGTTCTTCAGTGAGGACCTGCAAACAGAAAGTGTTTGTGTGTTCCAGTGCTGCTGAAGAAACTCTTTCAACAAGAAGTGATTGTGTGTTCCAGTGTTTCCCCAGAGAATGTCGACAGTGGAATAGCCTTAATGAGTCTCAAGTCAAGAGCCTGTTAGGATAGGACAACCACACCTTTGCCCTTAACTGGTCGTTGGACCCCCGCCATAAATCAAAATAGCTACTAATTAATACAACTAAAAAGAATCAATATCTTCATATCGAATAAATCACTGATATCGCGCATCACTAACAGAGTCTCATTGATGATAGAAAATGACGAAAACCCTGTTTTCGTGGAGCCGCTCCATGGAGCCACATATTGGACTTTTGATTGAACGCTGTTGAGCGTTCTAGAAATTGACACTGACGATAGCAACACTAAGAGAAAGCGCTGCGTAGAGGAATCAATTCAATTTCAGAATCCTTTGCCAGCGGGCGCTGCTGTTCGCAAATATTTTCATGCAATGCAGTTTCCATTGCTATATAGATAGTTTCAGCAGCAGGGAACTGACGTGGGGTCCACACGAACAGAAGGGAGAGAGGGAAGAAGAGAATCGCTAAAGATATTTAATCATCGCACTCCCTCTCCCTCGTTTTCATTCAAACGGTCCGGAACACGGTTTACGCCATTGGCTCCTTTGCCGATCGATCATCATTACTCCAGCCAATCAGAATTGCGATTCCATTTTATCGAGCGCCCTGAGTGTAAACCCTAGCTCGTTCTTCGCCACATCTTCCGCTTCTAGAGGCAGTATTTAATTTAGTGGATCCATAAGGCGTATAGCACAGTGGTGCGTAGAATAAGAAAATCCCTCACCCCTGAAAATCGTTAATCACAATAATAGCACAAGGTCTAAATTTTCCTCTGAAATCACAAGATTTGACACTTTAAAAAATTGCGCTTTGCGCAAGACTCTTAATATATTATAATTTCTCCCAATAAAATCCCAATAACTCCGCATAAAATTAAAACAATTGATTTTACACAAAAATGAATATGTTTTAAATGCAAGTTTCAAAATTCTTGATATACGCGCAATATCAAGTTTATCATTTTGCTATAAATTTTCAAAAATATGTACACTTTCGGCGCATCGAGTAAACAGTCTTACTAAGTAACTTAACCTAGAAATCATTGGATTTAAAGACTTTAAAAAATTCTCACAATTTTAGTCGATGATGACCGAAAATGACGAAAAAACTTTAAAAAACCAAATCAAATGACACGTTAAGATGTCACATTGATTGACATTGTTAGAAACATTTTCAAATGTTCTTTCTGAGGATTTGTGTCTGAAAGGGATTTACTTTTTTGCCTAACTAAGTAATTTTAAATATTTATCTCTCAAAGCATTAATTATTCAAAATATTGAAGGTATCAGAAATGACAAAATAGCAAGTTTTTTTATTAATGTCATGCGATCTTGGAGGGTGGACTAACTGTTGACGACATCCTGCGCGCGAATCATCAAGTATGGCCACCACTGGTCTAGAAAAAATGGCCGCCAGCCATCACCACCCGTTCTCTCGCTAGATTCTAGTCCTCACGACGGATCCATGCGCAGAGATTTACGCTACGTCTAGATTCTAGCTACAACGCCAGTCCATGGCTTGTGTCAGCAGTAGCTCTCCAGATGCGAGTAGTAGCAGAACATGACCGGAGATGTCCTATCTGGATTCATCGGAGCTTTCTGGGAAAAACAGTCCTCCGGAGAAGCAGCCATTGCGTTGTGCTTGTGATCCCCACGTTCGATTTTAATATCGTTTTGCCAACACTGCTTCAACGCGATTGTGATTTTGATTCGATGGTTCGAATTTGAAGAAGAAAAAAATATTCTTAAATCCCAACATTTAAAGATGATAATCGGTGGTTTATGGACGGAAAGAGAAATCGGACATCCTGTCCGCGTGCGCAGTTATTGGCAGCTCCACCGCTAGCTGTTTGGAGACACGGTTAAAAATCGTGCAACTGTTCTGGAAATTAAAAATTGAAATTTAAAAATAAGGAATACTTTTACGTGTGCCGAATAAATGGTGGAAGACGTCAGTGCTCATAAATTAATTTAAAAAAAAAACAAAGATAATTTTGTGTGCTTCAATGTCTCTTCTGTCGGATTGACCACCTGCTCAGCGTTTCTGACGCTTCTAGTGTAATTTGTTCTTCGCCGTGTCATCATCCATCAACTATAATCCAGTGCCAACACCAAAAAAATAAAATAAAAAATAACCTGTATATTTTATCAACTCGGATTATAAATGCATATTAGATGTAAAGAATAAGAAGTTGTGGTTTTCGATCATTTGTCATTGGAAACAACATTTACGTTTGATCGTGGCTCGGATGATGTGTCCAACTCTAGTTCTGTAACTGAACGAAGTACTGGAGAAAAAAGAAGTGTTTGATCAAAATTTAACGTTTTGATCTGATTGATTCAACTGATTCGCCGAATGGTCATTTGGAATTTATTAGTTGGACGGATGTCTTGGACTATTGTAGTTCTACTGGTGGCTCTGACCTCGTCGCAGGTGCTGGCACAAGGTAAGATGACTCTTTCAGTAATTTGAAAATTTTGCAATTTGAAATACAGCAGATCCAGGCACCTGTCGATTCCCCGAAAATCGATGTGGTGGCAGTTAGATTTGGCAATATGACAAATCGACTTAATAATTGTTACAATTATGGATTGTCCGAGGTCTAATTAATTCATCCGATACATGTGTTTTTAAAAAAATTACAGATTGGTCTTGTAGAAAAATTGTCCGATCATCCATAACTTCCCAAATCCCAATAAGAACGAAACTATGGCCCAAGTAGGTTTTCCGAGTTTGGGACAAGTCAGTAAAGTGTGGGATTGGTCTTAGTATAACCAAAGCTGGGCCAGAAAAATCACAATAATTTTTAGTTGAACTAAATGCGCACTGAAGCCTCTTTAAGGAGCACAAACAATTATGCTACAGAGGACACGAATCTGAACCTTCCTCATAGGTCATCATTGAGGACACGAGGCCTTATCCACTCTGCCATCGTGACCCACATTTACATGCCAAAAGTTTTCAGCATTCTAAATTTTTAATAATAATTTATACAGCCATAATTAAATCATGTTAAATAATTTCTGATATTCATGAGGCGTGATCTCATTTCGAAGAATTTCTTGATGAGGTCAGAGCAAATTAGTGGTTGCCTGTGGAGCACTTAGCAATTCTGGATCGCTAGTTAAAACAGTTTCCCTGTAGGCGGTGCTGATGCTCATTTCTATCTAAATGGTTAAAATGGTTCTAATTAGATAAACGCCGTATTATCTCATTTGAATTGTTAACTGAGAAAAATGAAGAGTCGTGTCTTTGTCGGGATTCTGTCACCGGGTCTTTGACACTTCAATTCATGTCCAGATGTTTCGAGACCTCTTATAGCTCGTTCATACACCCCACAGGATTGATTGTAAAGCGACAGCTTGCGGTGGCTACCTTATCTGCTGAGCAGCAATATCTTCCGGATTTTATAGATCTCCTGAGAAACATTTCCGTGATTGTTCGTAGGATCCATGAGTGTCTCCAGAGCTGGACATTGTCGCGCAGGGTCTAGTTAACCTAACTAGACTTTTGATTCAGCTTGATATCGTGGAACTTTCTTTCGGGATCTGAACAGATGAAAAGACATTCTAAAGTGGTATAACACCACCTTTCTATGTCTTACTGATAAAGTCAAAATGGGATCTAATGGCGTTCTGTTTTGAGCTGGACACTGCAACATGTCAGTTGGCAGTTGGGCCCAGTTGGTGTTATCATCTGCGCCCAGCCAATTTTAATTTCCCACGAGCGACAGCTGTTGAGGATGAGTATCGTCGTCCACGTCAATGTTGATGGCGGTGGGTGAGGGAGGGATAAGGGGGGGGGGGCTAGGCCGACTGAGAAGAAGCTGCTAGTCAGCGGCTGCCGCAAACAAACAGAACCAGATGAGATAATTGCCACCGCTTAATGATTCACGCTGGAGTGTCAGCCACGAGGGTGGGGACACTGGGCGGAGCTCTTTTCCGAGACCCCATACACATAGAGAAGAAAAAAATATATTAGCCACCCTTATTTGCGTGACTTTTAAGCAGAGATGCGTCGTGTGGGGGAGGGGGAGCTTGAAGCTTAATTATCCGATGACATTACGACCAAGGAAAAAAAATACTGAAGTGCTGGTCAGATTATTTGCTTCATGTGTGCAATGAACTATTAACGTAATTCTATTAGAGGAATCACCGAATCAAGCGAATTGCTCAATAATTTCAATTGTGTTTGAGAGGGTGCGTTCAATTTTCAATAAGATTCACCCGCGCAATCTGTATTACAGGAAAGCCCTTGCAAACTGAAAGAAGAATGTGAACCAATCTCAAGCACCACTGAAATTTCTCAAGCAGCTTGAAGCATGCTAGTCATGTAACTATCCTATAACAATAAGGCATATGAATCGTGTGATGTATATTACAGGCTGCGCCTTAAAATAACAAATACACGAAAATTATATGTAAAAAGTCGACGATGCATAAAATTAATATTTGGTAAAAATTAAAAATAATAATTAATCTGAATCTGGTGAGAAAATTCTCAGTGACGGTAATGGCATCAGTTGGCATGAAGCGCTCTCATCGTCAGAGCCATTTCCATTAGAAAGAGACGCCATCTTTGAATATTCCTTTGAAGCGATGGCAACTGCTAAATGTTTGACTGCTAATATCTCAAGAAATAATCAAAATAGAGACCTCAAATAAAATGCGTTAACCTAGAAATTCACGGAACTTTATCCAGCCAAAAATTCATTGCACTGCGTTGCACCGTTCGTGAGATTTCGAAGCAACTGAGAAACAAAAGTGAAAAGAGATTCTCGGATGGTGTCAAGCGCAAAACATCGCTCGCCAAAAAAAGATTAAAAAATGATGAAAGTGCGAGAACATCAACCACACTTGAAATGGCTACAGCCTGTGCAACCAGTTCGTCGGGGGATGTATCTTACTTCACAAAAAAAAGAGAAGAAAATCGATGTGGTTGGGTTGGCTTGTGGTAGTCGACCATGTAGCTTCCTCAGTTAGAAATGCGCATCTCATTTGCTATGGGGAGGGTTGTCACTTCGAATTGAGCCTGCTCCCCGGAATCATTTTTCCTCATCAATCATTACGTCATGACTACTTCTATAAATAATTTCACTTCCATCATAACACGCCAGCCGATTTATTTCCCTCATCTAAACTCTACATTAACACCACAACATCAATTGTATTGCATTTGGGGTTGGGGGAGGAAGAGAAGTTAGAAATGTCGCAGTCTGATCACAAGATAATAGAAAGGAAGTAAAAGTGGACGGCATTAAGGTCTGGGAGAAATTAATTAGAAAATTAATACCCATCTTGTCGAAGAATGTCACATTGTGTTCACTTAGATTTTGGTATCGATTCGCCATCTCACATGAAAATTAATCCGATGCGCCCTATCGGCGGTGCGGCGAAGAAGGTGGTCTGGCTACTCTAAACGTCATAACGGTTATGATGGAGCCATTTTTTGCCCAGAGTCAGAACAAATATCATTCTGAAAGCTTACATGTTGCCTGAGTCTCTTGAGATAGTTGTATCTTTTGGCCAATCCTCTGGTGGAGGTCGCTTTGATTGCCATTACGGTGGTCATTATTCGGAAATGGGTCGGGGGTCTGTTTATGCGTTTCTAAGGGTAAAGGAACTCGCCGCTCTTCCTGGGAAACTTTTGAATTGTTGGTTACGCTAGGGCGCAGTTTCTGTGTTTTGGTTATTGCCCCCGCAAGGCTAACGCGCCCGACATTATATAGAAGAAGTAGGAAGATAGTGTCCATGCTCCAGTGGTGGTTAAATAATGGCAGCTGCTCGACGTACGAGTTGGAATAGACTCGAGCCTACAAGTTTGCCAACCGCAAACCCATATACCATAGAGCCCAGCGGCTATAGCTAGAGCCGCCATTCCATTGCCAATTGTTATTTCCCGTCTGAAAATCTGCTGAGGCTATTTCCGGTTACTGCGTTTGTTGGTGGTGGCGTCGTGACGGGTGCGAGCTGGCCTAGGGGCCGGGGGAATGGAAAAGATAAAATCATTCTTTTCTTCATGCCGAGTCTTTGACATCGCCAAATGTGTAAAACGGCGTTTATATGGTTTGACTCCGAGGAAATGTCATTTTGTTTGGGTCTAACGTGTACATGTATATTACGTGAATGTTGCAATGTGTGTTGAACGAGAAAATTATTTTGGGGCATGTGAGTGTCTCTGTCCGAAACAACCTGAAATTTCCATGGAACTAACTAATAATCGTGGAATGATCGATAATGTAAATGTCGCTTTTAAAAAGAGCGCTCTCTCGTTGTGCCATTGCCGCTCATGCTAATTTCGAGAGCGGAGCGGAGCGCTCGATTGAAACATGGATCGTGGAATTGAATCGATCAGAATAAAACGATCACTTTATTCCATAGATGGATCGATATAAATGGTGCTCCGAGGAGCAGCTTTTTCTTACTGCAATATAATTTAAAAAAAGAACGCCTGGATTATTTTCAATAAAAATGGGGGTTGTGCCCGGGACGTTTTTCGTCCGACCTGTCCCGGACACAACCCCCATTTTTATTTTTGTTACTGCGAGTATTACAGGAGCTGTGATTTTTTCGCTCCTATGAGACAAAAGATCGCGATCTTATTCAAAGTGTAAATAGCGCTTAAAAACCCCATTCACAATAAATCAATTTTCACGCTTTGCTCGTGGGCTTAAAAATCTCCAGCGAGGTTATTTGAATTCTTTCATCTCATGTGTTTGATCGTTGGCCAAACAAAATGACACTTGTAACTACAAAATAGAAAAAGTGGAAATGTGGTTAAAGACAGTGGTTAAAGGTAGTTGATTATATAAATATCCACCTGAACAAGATTGAGTCCTCTAACCATGTAGTTCCACATGTTACTTATTATATCTAAGACTACTTTTCATTGAAACTGTCTCCCCTAGGAATGGGCCTCTACTTACAGCCATCCCCCTTTCTCCTGATTTTGCAACTTCTCGATTCAAGACTACACTTCTACTTCTTCATCTTATTTATTGACCTGCGTAGAATGAGTCATTCCTTTGGAACACCACCACCCCTCATTGTCCCCTAACAGCAAAACCACTGTGGAATTCTTTTTCGCAACCCCCCCCCCCCACCACTACCAACCCCAGGGCAACCACTACCCAGAAAGCAATTTCCACTAGCATTATGACCGACTAACCATCCACTTCCCCAATATGCGGGCTCAAGAGTTTGACACATCCTACTGAGACCTTCCCCCCTTACACCGTGGATTTTTATGTCGTTACTGGGTAGACAATTATAAATACGATTATTAAGGGGGGCTAGGTCATTATGTAATAATTATGCTGGACACCCAACGCAGACCACAACCACCCACCCCCTTACCAAACACGCCGTCTGTTTATATATATATACCCTTAGTCCATCAGTCTTTTTGGAATGGAGGGAGCATCTCTCTCTCCATCAGCCTTTTGGAATGAGGGATTGAGGGGGCGGGGGAAGAAGACGAAGAGTGAGAGAAAAATATGCCCATCCTCTAGGGAAATAATATAACAACACATGTAAGATGTTTGTTGGGGTCTGGTTCTGGTGGCGTGTAGATGTGGCGTGCCATTCCTGATTGAACATCGTGGGTCCTCCCCCGCGATCCCTATACAAGTCTTCCGTCTGATAGCTCCCTTTTTTCAATTACTCGTCTGCTTTTACATCATCTCCTGATGTGATCTGGAGAGTTGCGTTGGCAAAGTGGCGTGCCATTGGCGAAACCAGATCTCCTGGCGACAAATCTCAAATCATGACAACGCAAGTCGATGGTGGTGACTTGGAAATTCAAAATGTTAACCGTCCAACATACGCGTACAGAAATACTAGTTGAACCTGTTTAAATAAAAAACCATAAGATACGTTGTAACACTGGAGTTGTAGATTCGTCATGTGTTATGACGTCATTGCAATGGCACCGCAGCACGTGATTTAAAAAAATCAAAATTAGGATTCCCAAATGTATGACAATTTAAATTTCTAATCTCTTCATGACGAAATCCTCTTCCAATATTGTGAAATAACACTCAGAAGTATAAACTGAATAATCATTTTCAAATTGGGGATCAAGTGTGGTGAATGTCGCTGGCATCACTGGTATCACGTGATTGGCGCACGTGAGAGCAACAACAGCGCCATTTTGGTCAAGTGGAGACACCATCTTGGAATTTACCCCTTTTTAATGGCAATGCTTAAAACTTAAATTACCGATATCTCGAGAAATACGCAACCTCGAGATCTCAAATAACTTGCGTTCTATTACAAATCTTGGGAACTATCTACAGCTCAAAGTTTGTTCAAATTCGTTACTTCGTTCGTAAGTAAATGTTAAGACGGCTAAATTAAATATAAAAAATATTGGACAAACTATCAGGATTATGTCAAAAGTAATGAGAATAGGATGTCTTGAATATATATATATAATAAATAACAAGTTGTGCCCAGGGTATGAAAATGATAACTGATGAAAAACAAGAACGATGACGATTCACGCTTACCGAGTCCTCCCACATCACATCCTCATCTCTCCAGGAAAATTTAAAGATTTTTAAATACATTTCTTACTTATGTTAATTAACTAATTAATACATTTTAAAATCTTTAGATTTTCCTCGGTTCCTCTATTTGCCTTTTTCATCCGACGCTGTCCCGGACACAACTCGCTATTTATATCAGGATTATAATTTATAGATTCGCCCAAAATTGACATCCAGACGATCTGAGCGCCGCCTAATAACAAAGCGCAGCGCCACTGGAAATTTATTTGACGTTTTAAAAATGAAGTTTATATCGAAGAGCTTTTTTTATGTGGGTTGCCTGACTCGGTTGCGTAACGACATCCAATTATGCGGATATACACGTATTCGGTATACGGGCCTACCAGTCGAAATCGGCGCTAGATCCCCCACGACCCGGCCAAAATACATGAACACAGTGTACATGTTCATGTATATGTACAAAAGCGATCGATTGCACGCTCCAACGACCTCTAAATTATCGACATGTGTAGGTTGTGCGAAGCGAACAACGACATTGAACGGTAGAGCAAGTTATAGTCATTCGTTAGATGGTGGTTGACATCAGCAGTGTCCGAGTCCATTCTTTAATTTTTGAGGATGTCCTTTGCCATATCGATATTATTGCTCAAAAATGTGAAAATAGGTAAAAGGTTTCTTATTCTAGGAATTTTATAACTTCAAAATTGTGGAATATCATTTTTCAAAGCAATTGGATTTGTGTTTGCAATTTTTTTCTGAAACTATTGTCATTTATCAATTAGTACTTTTTTTGCTTCCGGTGCATTTTCAAAAATATAGCAATTCACACAACCGATTAACCCAATTATCTTAAGAATATAAGTGCGTCAGCAGACAATGATGTTACCCCCGCAAATTGGGATAACCTAGCGGTAACATTATGATAAGGTCAAATGTATTGTTGCCTATACGCGTAGTACTGTACTGTATCAATTCTCTGGTTTAGCTCTAACATTTCCTTGCCACAGCTATTCGCGTTTGGACGTTTAGTTCGTACTTGGCGCTTCGATTTCCTGTGAATATTGCCTGGCTACTGGCTCTTTATATCATATATATACTGACTTTGATGACACTGTACAACTGTATTACGCGAAAAACATATTGTACAGCGAAATCATATAGCGCAACCAGCGACAAGCACATGTAGTATGTTGTAGTGTCTTTAAACTACATGTACTGTTGAGAATTAACAAAATAATTGGCAGCAGGATAGTTTTAGTAAGAGAGGGCTACATGTAATTTTATTTTTGAAAGTGTTTTGTGTTTCTCCAGATTATTGGCTCCGAAATCAAGTTACGTACTGAATAATGTATCGTGCGTCACGATATTGCAATTCCCGAAAAGTGTGCTGACCGCTGTGCGGGGACACGAGCACTCTGCACTGGACGTCTTAGCTATTACGACCACCGGTGACATGTGATTGACGTTGGACATGGACTCGGCGACACGCGTACGAGGTCCTGGTACGAGGTCACTGTGGTCAAAGAGACCTACGACCACGAGGACTGAGTAGGAGCTGTTTTTGTATAACGAGTCAAGCTTTCGTACAGTGCAGAAAAAAATCGGTCATCGAAAATTACTTTGTCAATTTTTCCATCACATCAATTGGACCGGTAGATTGGTCGGTAGATGGCGAAAAGTGTTTGTCTTCTAAATTTTTGCCTATTAAATTCATATCTCATGAACGCAACAACGTAAAGACCTGAAATAAATTGCGTTCACCGTATAATTTGCGGCTTGTACAAATTTCATGGCGCTGCGTTACGCCGTTGATGAGCTATCAAAGGATAGCCAATATACATTGGGATTGTACAGTAGACAAAGATTTTTGTCGTTTGAGAGCCCACAGATATTTTTGTCTAATAAATTCATATCTCGTGAACGCAACAACGTAAAGACCTGAAATAAATTGCGTTCACCGTATAATTTGCGGCTGGTATAAATTTCGTGGCGCTGAGTTACGCCGTTAATGAGCTATCAGAGGATAGGCAATAGACATTGGGGATTGTACAGTGTAGTATGGGATTGCTCTTTCGTCGTTTGAGAGCCCAATCGTGAAATCGTAGCTTTTCTCGAAAGCACTCAACCAGGTACGGCTTCAAATATGTACTAGGGTCTAGGGCAATGTCCCGTCGTTATTATTATTATTATTATTCGATTTATGAATACGGCACGGATCAGTTCACAGGGGTTCATATCGAGGGCTCCCAAACGTGGATACAGTATCTTCGTGCGTCTAATTTTGTATGCCGAACGAATTACGAATACAGTCGGTGTGTGTGTTCGAGCAAATCATTGGGGACACAGACAAATGCGATTTGTGAACGTATGAATTTATGTTTAATTGGCGTGCAACCCAATAATAACCTGGCCTATGCTAACACTTTGCACGGGGGTAGGGTAGGGTATAGGGAAAATAGGTGGGAGGTTGAGGAGGGGGGTCTGCTGTTTCTAACGAGAACTAAAGGATGTTGTAGGCCTAGACATCAGCGGTTGGCCATGCATGGGATTGTAGACTTTGTTTACATTAACCTTTTGCTACACAGAACCACCTCCCCCTGCTCCTCCCACCACCACCCGGCCACATTTGCTCGCGTTTCCACCGAGAACACATACCGTGCTCAGGACTCAGGTACAGTATAAATATACATATTTGGTGAGAGCAGATTTTTATGGAGGCGCTCCATGGTGGCGGGGAGGTGGTAGGTGGTGAGGAGGGATGAGGGGGCGAGTCGGAGCCAGTGTGCCCATGCGCGTTGTGAGTGTATCGATCGCCCCCGCTCTACCAGTCAGCTGCACCTAGCAACCGAGCGCCATGTTACCAAACAGGGGCCTCTTGAGACCACAAACTCATTTAATGACCGCCATTTCTGTAATTCCCGGGGATAACCTCATGCCAGACTTAACCTCCAGTAAATTGGCGAAAAATGACGTCAGTGTAATGTCCGAGGGGGTAGCAACTCTGGTGATCCGGTGCACACTTTACCCCGAGATCTCCGAAATGCTTTCAAAGATTTCAAGATCCGACCACAGTCTCTAAGATCCTCGAAATCCGAGGGAGACCGCAAGATCCGACTGAGGCCCTCCGAGAGTTGGTCAAGATCTCGAGATCCGACAAAGATCTCGGAATGTGGTAGAGGTCCTCCCAAGATTTGGCCAAGATCTCAAGACCGACCACTATCTCGCTGATCTTCGAAATCTGATAAAAACACAAGATCCGACAAAGGTCCTCCGACCCAAGATCTCGAGATCCGACCATAATCTATTAAGATCCACGAAATCCGACAAAGATCTCGGAATCTGGCCGAGATTCTCAGAGATCTAGCCAAGATCTCAAGATCTTCCAGATCCGGTTTAGATCCAAAATCTTATATCCGGTTCAGTTGCATCCTCGATCACTGCTATAATCTATCTTACAAGCTCGGGAAGCTGAAACATTTGGAGGACCTAAACCAAATTACTGCCAGTAGAATATATTAACTATTAACCAATCCCCATTAACGTGTCCATCCTTGACTACAACAAATATTCGAATACAAGTAATTGACAATCGTCTTAATTTCAAAAGTTTGACAGTTTGCGCAAATGTCGTATTGCTACGACAACGACAAAACCCATTTCAGTTATTGGTTGAGGGCGGATATTTGTCAAATAATCGTTACAGAAAAAATTGAATTAAAAATATGTGGTTTAATAATTTACAAATGACGTGTACAGCGGGGTTAGAAAGTTAGAATGGAGCGTAAAAATAAAATCGATGAGTTCTTTATCATAATTCCAATTTTCATGCTACCCACTAATTAGCGACACAGTTTTGATCGTCACGACCTACATTTACCAGGAACATTAATTAGCGTGACTTCACACAAGAAACGTCATTGTTACACTCTGTTCGACCTAGGTAGATGACGGTTTGGTCTTACGACGATCTATAAAGTCACAACGATTGCATGTATAGCCACCATCTTGATCATCGAGGTTTGAAGACACACGCACATAGTTCCTCCGTCGGCGTGTAAAAGATTCGCTTACTTCCGGCCCGATGACCGGTCCTCCGATGTGGCCGTGAGCGAACTCTCAAATATTGAAACCTCTTAAAGACTCTTCCAAAAAGTCTGTGGTGAAAGTGTTTAAGCCGACATGGATTTCAAATCAAAGGATAAAAATTAAAAAAAAAAACAATTCCGAAAGACGCTCACGCCGCTTAAACTGTCGCGTTTGTCCGGCGCTGGAATGCTGACTGCTGGAAAAAAATACAGTGTGCTCCAAAAATAATCATAGCCCTTCACATTTAATCAGATATTGTTAAATAATTTATCATAGTACATTAAGTTTTTTCTACAGCAGTGCGATAATATTCCAATTTTTTGACTATTTCATTTTTTGTTTTAAAATATTTTATTTCCCTTTACACAGGATCGAACTCGCGGTCGCCACTTTTCAATTGTTTCAGACGCGCAATCTTGTTGAAATGTTAGTCCAGACATTCGAATTATTTTAGATAACGATCTTGTTGGAAAAATGACGAAACAAAAAATAAAATAGTCAAAACATTCGAATATTATTCTGACATTCGAAAGATCTGATTAAATGTGGAGGATCATGATTTCTTTTGGATCACCCTGTATAGTTGAAGATCTAGGATTCGAAGATGTTTTTCTTCTTCTTATCGCCATAGGTATGACTAACACTCGGCACACAATGACTAACTCTAGACAGTTTTGGCAGCCCAGGGTTTTTCCATGTGCAGTATCCTGTTGTATCTCACGTTAGTTTTGCTCCAGATTTATAGAGAAAAAAAATGAAAGAGTCGATATTTCTACTTCCATATCGAATTGTCTCCGCTCGATCGTACCATCTTAAATTAAATTGGACCAATCCGCCGTTCTTCACGTCGCACAGAATTCCCTGACTGGATCGATATTGTCAAAGCCAAAAACGAAAAGAGTCGCGACAGCTGCCAACACTTTCCTTTCTGAAACAACGCCTCCATTATGTCCAAATCTGTTTATTTGACTCCAGACAACGTGTGTGACACGACATCTGGTCGATCCGAGGACAACATTTGCATTTTACGAAAATGAGCGCATTTCAAAGACAGGGGTCGCGATCTTTCTATTTCAAGTCTTGTCGTTAGTGCAATTATAATATACCCCTGTAGGCAGCGGTCACGGAATGGCCTTTGGAATGGCGGAAGTCAAAAGACCAGTTGAGGAGGACATGGACAAAGTCTCGGTACTTGAGACTCGGCAGGATTGCTCCTCTGACGACACTCGCGGGGAAAATAGGAGTTGAATTGTGGGTCGGACTAGTAGTGATGTACATGAAGTGACAGAATAATAAAAAACATATGTACCTGCATATTGCAATGTGTTTTCGTATAAGCTACCCCAACCCAAACCCAAGAAACCATAGATGATATGTAACCGTTAACTACTTTCGTAGACCACAACTTCTATCGTTATCGGTTACATAACATCTATGGTTGAATTTGATGACGTTTTCGACCCATTTTGATCCATTTTGGTCAAGTCGCCATACCTCAGAACACCATTTCACAAAATAGGAAGAAAATATTCAGTACATTTTTGTTATGGAGATATATTTAAATGGTGAAACGTTTGGGAATCCTAATATTTATTTTTTAAAATCACATGTTGCTATGACATAAACACAATTACAATTACAAGATGTATCTACAAGCAGCGTATCTATGGCGGGGGTCAAATGACCAGTTAAGCACAAAGGTGTGGTTGTCCTATCCGAACAGGCTCTTGACTTGAGACTCATTTAGGCTATTCCACTGTCGACACACTCATGGGAAATAGGAGTTGAAGTACGAGTCACATCTACAATGCAGCTCCTGAACCATTCTAGTATGTCCCACTCTTCTACA
>JAQGBY010005149.1:0-15165 GCA_034698785.1 Mycogona germanica | reverse complement strand
TGATTACTATATGTAACCATATAGCATACCTATTTGGTTACGATATATAATCATATATGATTGCTTCAGAAAATGACTATATGATCATATAGGTAATTTTTGTAAGGGGGGGCCTATGGCGGGGGTCGAACGATCAGTAAAGGACAAAGTAAAGGTGTTGTTGTCCTATCTTAACAGACCTTCCATTTGAGACACGTTTAAACTATTCCACTGTCGACACACTCTGGGCAAATATAAGTTGAAGTTGGAGTTAGAACCTCAACCATTTTAATATGTCCCGTTCTTCTAAACCTAGTAGGAGCCTGTCTTGTCACTTGTCATTCGACCCCCGCCATGGGCCCCTCTTTTGGGGTCTGCTTGTGGGTACATATTGTAATTGTAATTGTCTTACAATTTTCCCAATTTTGACATTACAATCCCCCTTAAGAATATGAGCCAGAAGCCCAATATTGGTCGTTTTTCTACGATCCTCTATCGATTCCAATCCCATCCTATGCTCGTCAAACTATCCTCTCGACCAAATCTCAATTTCACCTATGAGCCACACCTGGTGAGGATCACATACGGAGCTACAGTATTCAAGCAAAGAAAAGTAGTCCACTTACCTAACGTTACTTGGACACCCCTTCAAAACACTTTGGAAAAACCTAAGCCTAGCATTCGTTGCACCAGTCGTCTGGCTTTTCTATGATAGTTTAAAAGTCATTTGCAGACCCAAATACTTGTACTGTTGAACAACCTTGAGAGGCTCCCCAGATAGACTGTACGCATACACAGAGGGATTCCTCGATCTTGAAATATGCATAATGCAACACTAGTCAGCATTGAGTTGCAGCTGCCATTTCTTACACCAAGTAGTTACAGCATCTAAATCTTTCTGTAATTAAACTGAGTCCTGGTTACATTTTATGCTCTTGTACAACATTGTAACATCATCATAAAGTTTTATGTTGGATCGGGCAACTTCTAATATATCATTGATGTACAATAGGAACAAATGAAATCCCAATTCCCCGTCTTGACGAAATTCTGTTTGAAAATTCATAAATTTTCATCCTAGCACATAAACGAAAGTTTATTTGGATGATTGGTGTTATAATAGTTTCGAGAAATTCTGCAGTTTCTTGTTTCGAATCCAGTGAGGTAATATTGGGGTGTAATATGTTATCTTTTGTTGAAATTATTTTATACTTGCCATTATACAATTTTTAACTGTTGAAAATGTTATGCAACACCGTTACATAACATTTATGAGTCCTAACTCAACACGAATAAATTAGTGAATTGTTTTGAAATACGCTTTGTCATCTTCTTCCCATTAGTTCAAGGTATTGCCCAATGCACCATGGGTTTTAGGAGGATAAAGACTTATATAGAGTACTATTGAGATCATCTCGCATTGCTACACAATTGATCGCCGTCGCCGCCATTGACAATACTTCTTCGGTTTAGGAGACCACTTGGAGACCTCTTCACTGGGACAGTCCTGCTCTCCGGAATAGCTGATGACGGGACCATTGTAGAGTGCTGCTTATACCAACACAAACAAATCTAGCGGCAACATAAATAATCCATTGTATTTTTGTTTCAGCCCAACGAATTTTTCATTGATGATGATTCAGCAGGTTCTGTAAGGAGTCCTCTTGCACTGGCGTCCTCCACATTTTTCACATACCGTTTTCCAATGGCAATGTAAGGATGAAGTCCACCTCCGGTAAAGCAAGCAAACAATAAAACGATGATTTCTGTATTTTGATTTTTGATTCATTTTAGATCTTCAATTTGTACACTGTGCATTTTGTTCGTAAGGCTGAAGATAAAAGAGGTTTAAATGACTCGTTGACTTAAACAAATTATGTGTCTGAAAATATTATTAACTTAAGTATTGGTTGTTGGAAATCTTGGAATATCCCACTTGGAATATAAAAGTGGGGAATTCAAGAATGGTATATGAAAACAAACATTTGAAGTAAGAGTGACGATTTGTGCCAGCACCAATGATTTTGAAATGCTGAATTCCGAATCCTATGATGAGATCATCTTAACTCTGTCATATCAACACACACTTGTATCGTGATGGTTTTATCCCACTGTATATCTTCTATTTCTAATCGCGAGTGCACTTCAGAGTTAAATGAGATTGTGCGCCTGATCGCCATTTTTTGTGACGAGCATCTTTTGATCAAGTAATTTTTTTTTCTATTTCTGTTTTTCTCGAAATAATCCATTTATAGAACTCGCCGCCTGAAAGATTGAAACCGAATTGGGGTATCGGCACACCGAGCCGGAAACATCACGGGGTGTTATTTTTTTTAGCTGGCTGATCAGCTGACCAATCACAGGCTAGACGAGTAGGCACTGTGCGAGGGGCACTTCCAGTACCCCGGGATCGAAATTTATTTGAATTATCCTCAAATGTCATAGCAATAATGATTTAAATAAAAATTCTTCTTTAAAGAAGGTACGCCATAATTTTGCCTCGCACAGTACAATTAATGTACATGTATAATTAGACGTAATAAGCTTTTGTTATAAACGGTTCAATACACGAATAATGCAGTAGTGAAAGTAGTAGCAAATCACAGCAGTCAACCTCTTAAAGGACCCAACAACGACTCGTATTAAATAACAATTATTTTAATAAATAAAATAGGGGTGCGTGTGACTATACAGTACGTAACGGTGAACGGGTTTTTTAATACTCTTTAAAAAATCATGAATTGAATTGACGATATCGATCGGTGAGGAAGGCATAAGGAGACAAGATTAAAGATCTTCATGTGTTTTTTTTTCTTTTTCTTTCCTACACTGACATCAACTTGTACAAATTTACACGATAGTTGAGGATATTTCTCTGAAAAATTGGCGATTGAACAAGGAGGGTGGGGGTTGGAGATTTGACCACGTTTAACAAATCCACTGAGGAATGAATTTCACGTCGGATTTTTATTTAGACATTGTAATAAGCTAACAAACTAATAATACTCTCACACTCGAGGGGGGAAACGATTTTGATATTTCTACTACAAAAATACCGAGAACGGAATCGAACAAATAAGTAATTATTTTAAGAAATATCTAAAATTTTAATTCAGTTCCGTAAGTAGAAAAGCAATTGAGGATTTTTTATTTCTATTTCTTAATTGTTATCAAAAAAATCTTAGAGTAAACAAGGAAATTCCAAATTTTTTAATAATTAATTAGTATTTTTTTTAGATATTGTTTCTCATTAAGATGCAAATTTTTTATCTCGTAGTGTTAATTTCTGCAACGAAACAGTAGTAACGGAGGTGGGTATAAATATAATATACAGAGTAGACACGTTATTAAATAAAGACAGCTCTTGTTTGAATTTTGTGAATTCACTTCCGTCATGTCCTGTTCTGTTCATCCGTTGGTTGAATCGTCAATCGGAGCTCCGATTGTTACGACACCCAGCAACGTCACAAAATAACCTAAATCGTCTCAACTGGATTTGACAATTGTTCACTAGAGGTCGCCCTCCCCGGAAAACCTCCCAGAGGTGTTGAAATCTATAACCAAATGGGACTAATGTCACCTGGTCACACTGGATATCACTCGCGAATAGCCAATTCATCCAGCGATTCATTTTCTCGCCTTTGACGTGTCACGGATGTTCTTACCACTGTGGAGAAGAAATAAAATGGCGTTCACTTTTTGCGTCACAATACAGCGGCCATCTTGGAATAAGATTTAACGTTCGGTCGCTATGAGCACTGTAGTTGATGGATGTCGTCAACGTTTTTGGGGTTGACTAAGGTTGGCGCTGTCTTTTTTTTCCAAGACTGTCGTTCAGAGAAAAAGTCTTTATTGTTTCCTTTTTTGTCACCAGTGACATGTTGTATAGGATCTCGACGAAATAAATGAAAGAGGGGAAACGATGGACGATTTGTAAACAACACTTTCAATAATTTTATAGGTGAAAAATAGTAAAAGCAACCTTTAATAATATATTTCCTTGAACCTTAATGATATTTATATTTATTTCACCAACCTGTTTATTTTTAAAGAATATTTTCAGATTTTTCTTTTCAAATTTAAACTGCTTCTACTAAAAATTTAGTTACGATTAATTAAAGTCGACTTTTGTTGTCAAGATGTGTTTGATTATTGGTTGTAAATCAACACTGCTTCTACATGATAAGATTTGCGAAATAAGCTAAACGAAAATTGTTTGCAAATTTGGACAAGGCGATAAAAGGGTGGTAAATAAAAGAAAAATTATTGGATCGAAGGGGAGTCGAACACAGAAGACTATACTTAAGTTGGCGTCGAATTCCGGTAGGGGGCGCAGCAAGAAACTCCTTCAGGAAAAAAAAAGCTCGCGGAGCCGCAGGCACTGAGTTCAGTTTTTATTTCTTCCATCGTGATTTCGCGAACGAAACGCCGTTCGCTAAGCCGTTGCTCATCCTAGGGTTAGTGCCAGTAATGCCATCGTTAAACACCAGGCGGCGCTGGTCGTTGCCCAAGAAGACACGCCGCTTCTGCTATTTGCGCTAACTGGAAATTAATTATAAAAAAAAAATCATCAGTGACATCAGTGAGCATAAAACTTTTTAAACACGATGTAATTAAAAGAGAAGGAAGAACTTAAAAAAAACCTTTTAAAACAAACACGCATGTATCATATTTTTTAGCAATTTTTACAATGACGTTGTGCTTCGTAGAAGCAATTTTGCGTCGTTACGGATAACCACAATGAGCTGACCTAGTTACTTGTGTGACTTCGTTGTCCGATATCACAAGACGTCACAATTTCCTAACCACTTGATTAGGAACCATTGAATAGGAAGGTGCACTAAAGGCGCATGGTGTCTATATGTACCCATATTTTACCCGATTTTATGAGACACATTTTCATTATATGTTTTTTGCCTGCGGTGATCATATTGTGAGACCCACAAATTTGCAATTTTTCTCTCTAAGCTGCGAGCTACCGAATATCTGATGGCTGGATGACAATTGATTGACAAAAAAAAATCCAACAGGTTTCAAAATGTTCTTTCAGATTGATATATGGTTTCCGTAAAATCTCGCAAAAGAAGAATTCACAAAAATGTGTGCAACGCACCTGCAATTTTTTTGCTCCGACTATCTTCGTCTGAATGACGAAAGAAAATAAATTAAGACAAGAACAGTTCTTTTAGTTTTGCTATTGTTGTTAAAGTTCAATTATCGTAATTCTTACAAGAGCATTCGTAAAAAAAAATAACACCAATAACTAATTACGCCAATTGCAATTCATTTGTTGCACGTTTCGGAACAGCAGTAATGGCTTTAGCTCGTATATGCTAGAGTTTGCGAAGCTAATAGAAGCAATTGAAACAATATGCATGTACGAGTAATTAAAAAATATATTCTTAAATCATGCGGCAAAATTAGCAATCAAGAGTGAACAATTCTGAACCAACGCGAAATGTATGTGCTTGAGATTTCGATGTTAATGAAAGCAATTGATACAATGTGCATGTACAAGTAATTAAAAAATATGATATTTTTTTAATTGACTGAAGGGTATACCAATCACAACAGGAGTTTCTATACCCCCCTCGGTGCTTATTCACTATGTGAGGGGCACGTCATAAATCATGTGGCAAAATTAGTAATCAAGAGTGAACAATTCTGAACTAACGCCAAATGTGTTCTGTTTTCTTTAGACAATTACAAAAAGGTTTTAATTTCTGGTAAACTGGTGCAGTTAAAATACGACCCGTCGTAGCGCAGTTGGGTAAGCGACTGACTGTGGTTCGGCGGTCCCGGGTTCGATTCCCGGCGCGGGCTCTCGATTACTCGATCCCGGGGTACTGGTGAAAATGTGCCTCTCACATAGTGCCTAAGCACTGAGAGGGGTACAGAATCTTCCTGTTGAGTTATACACTTCAGTGAATTAAAAAAAAATGGATGCGTACGTAACTTTGGATAAAATTAAGGCATTTTTTCCTAACTAATAAAATAATGCAATTACTTAAGTTTTCATAATTAACATTCATAATAAGTTATCACCAATTATTTTTCATCAATTGGCATCTACTTTCAATATTTTCAAAATTGCAGGATTAAAAATCAAAATGATATGAAGAGTTTTAGTAAATGGTGAAAGTATGAATGAGTTTTGGTTTGACTCATCGTTCACAAGATGGCGCGCCGACAGAGAATGAGGCTGCGTCAAGAAAGCGGTATACCGACCTTGACTAGGTGTCTCCTTACTTTCGAGAACGGAGGCCAGCTGGTTGCCGCCGCCCACCGACTCCTCATTGCTCATGTGGTAAATGGGAGCGATGGTGGCCGTGCAGCGCAACTTCATCTCGCCGTCCCGGAAGTGGCCCTCGCCGACCGTAAATTCCAGACCCAGCGATGACGTCTCCAGGCCACGGCCGTCTTCCATCGTTACCGTGTACTCGCGCAGGAAGTTCTTGGGTGCCTAGTCGTAATCGGAAGAGAGAAACCGGAATCA
Organism: Mycogona germanica; assembly: GCA_034698785.1. Classification (NCBI taxonomy): domain Eukaryota; kingdom Metazoa; phylum Arthropoda; class Diplopoda; order Chordeumatida; family Chordeumatidae; genus Mycogona; species Mycogona germanica. The sequence goes on along the minus strand of JAQGBY010005149.1, from coordinate 8,690 downwards.
GAACTCCATCAGTGTCGCAGATAAGATTGGCGACTGGTAGTGACTAAGAAAAGTTAAGTGGTGAGGTAGGCCTAGGCTACGTAGGTTTAGCTTAACAACACAGCTAGACTGCAGCGACCGCGTTATTCAATCTCGCAAGTTGTTCCATGTTACTGCCACAGCAATATTAACTTACAAAATGATTATTTTGTTATAAATAGCGGTCGGAAATATAAACCGAATTAGCATCGATACTATGTAAAACAGAGATACGGATAAGGAGTTGAAAAATGGTGGCTGAAAGAGTAAAAAGAAATAGCAGTTCTTCCCATGAAATGATATCTAAATAATTCACATTTCGAAGTAAACTATTTCTTTAGACAACGAATTTAATGTGGTGTTAAAATTCATGAATCTTGAGATGATATCTTCGACAAAAGAAATTAACAGCTGTGTTTCCTGGACATGTTTGGGTTAGTTATGTTAAGTAATTTTTCAAGAAAGAAACAATAATTCACATGTGAGTTTCGCCAACTCTGCTCGTCTTTTTTCGTCCGGTGCTGTACCTGAGACAACCCCCATTTTTTAAATTAATAATTCACATTTAAAAGTTAATTATTTCTTTAGAAAACAAATTTAATGTGGTGTTAAAATTCATGATTCTTGAGATAACAAAAATAAACAGCCGTGCTTAAGCCGTGCCATGCCGTATTTGGCTTGTTTGTGTTAGATGTGTTAAAGTTAAATTTAAAGAAACAACAATTCTCCACCAGATGCCATTGCAATTGACAGTTTCATAATATCAAATTTTCGATAATTTCAGTTTGCAATGAGGAACCTGACAAATATCCAAAAGCACAATTTCCATTCCGCATCTTCATTCTTGTTATTCATCTGATCACTTTAGGCAGCAGAAACAGTCTATTTGAGGATACCGTTGACAAGAGCCTCGTTCAGATCGAACAAAACAAGACTCACTCGTCCATTTCTAAAACTGACATGTGTCGAGACGAGACATCCGATCTTGAGAGAGCGCCCAACACGGTGGCCAAACAGAGATGAAGAGGTAAACGAACATTGAACCCAGTATCGTCCTCAGCTCAACCAGCCCCCCCCCCTCATCTCTCCCAGTCACCATGACAACCTCTCCCAGCGCTCCCCGGGTAGCCGCTCCACAGCGCTCCGCCACCCCCGCGACTCAACCGAGCGGAAAACTAAGTGGCGGCAACGCGCAAACAACGATATTAAAAGAGACTGTATGCGAGAGAGACAATGGCCGGACACGGGCCTGGTTGATGGAGTGCCCGACAGGGGTCGTGACATGCGGGTATTTGCCTCCACGCTGTGTTTAGGGCGCACGGGATCATGTCTACGATGGCGGAAAATGTTCGCACGGTCAACGGCGTGCATCGTCTAACAAGTGAAGTGAATTCTGATCTCAGAGAACCTCCCAATTTTCTCTTAAGTCAAAGAGATTTTGTGATCGCTGAAAATTATTGTCTGTTCTCGACAATCGAGTGAGCTCGTAGCTCCTTTGGTTGCGAGAGTGTCTGGACGATATCATGTACTCGTTAAAGATCCCTACCTAGATAGCGTACTTTCAGCCATGGTTACTCAAAATTATGCTACCTCCTTGGCATTCATCTTTAGACTGCCTCCGGGTAGTTGCACCGTAAAATTTGTTACAGTTGAATATACAAATATACTGTAATACGAATATTCGTTATAGAAATATGACAACTCGGCCGCATGGACAAATAGTTTTATCAATTTTTCTAATTTGGCTTTCAAAACTGATCTAAATAAAATTACAATTGTTTTTATAGAAATTTCTATTTTTACAAAAACCCATGAATTAAATCACGAGTACTGCCCAGTCGGTATTGCGACTGACTGGCTCGGCAGTCCCGGGTTCGATTCCCGGCATGCTCTCGAATATTGATCCCGGGGAACTGGTGAAAATGTGCTCCTCACATAGTGCCAAAGCACCAAGAGGGGTACCGAAAATCCTGCAGTGCAGTTGACAACAGTGAATTAAAAAAAATAATAAACAAGAACCCGCGCCGGAAATTGAACACGAAACCGTCGCACCACAGATCGCATCAACCGATTTTGTAATCGATCGCATTATTGAAATCAGGAATATAAATTTTCAAATCAGTTGTATGCGATTTTAATATTGGCAGGCGAAGTGTGTTCATAAGAGGTTGTCATTAATGGACGATATGTTTTGTAAAAAAAATAAAGACAATAGAATTAATATTTATGTAAAAACAGTGTGAACTGCGTATGACTTTCATCTACTGTGCATATTCACTTTGAATGCACTCGAAATTGAACTCAAATTTCGAACGAAACGTTCGGTTTTTTAAGGTGCCATTTGGTCTGTCGTACAAGGCGTTGTAGCCTGTGATCGCGGGTTCAATTCCGGTCGAGACCTCCGACATTTTTCTGGCGAGAGGAACCTGCGCCCTGTCTCGATCTGGAAGGAAGTAAAGCTGTGTGACCCCGCGCCTGTAGAGATCAATAAATACCTAGGTATGAGACCCGATTCTGGGTACAATCATCGCGTTGCCGCCATTTGAGGCGGATCAATGGTAGGTCCGTCCCCTTAGCAACTGTGCAAAAGAAAAACTCTTTTGAAATGTTATTGTAAATTCATACCCATGGTCTATTTCAATATTCACAATTCATGTAAGACGTAACGTTTGTGGGAAAAAGTCCAGCTGTGTTCGCAAATTTGATTAATAAATAGATCGAAATAGTACAAATTAGGTCGATGAACAATTTATGGATTCTTTAATTCTAGCGTTTGATCAGATATAACCTATCAGACATTCACTGGCATTCACAAAACTGGAAAGCAATTATTAATTATATTCCAATAACGTCTAACAAATCTATAATACAACTTTAGATGCGCAAATGTAATATTTTTTACAAACATATTTTTAAGAAGTGCATACAGTTAAATTCTATGAAGCTTCTATGAACTTTTTAGGAGGGTAATTTCAGCACTGATGTAAAAAAAACCAGGTTGCGGCCTTCGAATCCTGAATGTTGGGTGAGCATTACAGTGTAAAAACGTAACCCAGACGTAAAAAGATCTATGCATTTTTGTTATCTTTTCCCATAATGCGACTCGTTACACAAAACGTGTTCCGCAACAAATTACGTGCTTGTATGGGAAGATGCTTAACAAACAACTTCCCAATTTTCTCCTGAGACCACACTTTTTGTATTTTAACAATTTAAAACCGGATGATATATGTAACGAAAGTTGTGCACCAAGCAGCACTAATCACTTGTACACTTGTACGACTCGTCGTAGCCCAGTTGGTTTAGCGACTGACTGTGGTTTCGGCGGTCTCGGGTTCGATTCCCGGCGCGGGCTCTCGAAAATTTCGATCCCGGGGTACTGGTCGTTCCCCCTCGCAAAGTGCCTAAGCACCATGAGGGGGACGTAGAGCCTGTAGTGCGGCTGACTACAGTTGATTGTAAGCAAAAAAAATCTTTTGAACAAATAAATGTTCGTGACCCAACAGAGTGTCGAGAAAGTGTCGAGTGGAGTAGTGGTTGGCGAGCTCGCCTTTTATGTCCATTTCGCGGGTTCGACTCCGGCTGACACCTTCGGAATTTTTCGGGCTAGAGACGCATGCCTGTTTTCAAAAGGCAAGCAAATCGTGACCTAGGTCTGTGCGATATCCGGACGAGATAAAGATAACTAAATATGGTCAAACCTAGCTAGGAAAAATTACCAGGTCGCTCCCCATGGAGGATTTGAGGCTAGAAAGCTGGCAAGTCTCAATAACAAACATTTAATCAGAAAAGGAGACAATAACTAAGAAACATAATTAAAAAATAGTGAGGAATTCAGATTGTCACATCACACTAAGCATAACCGATTCTTAAGTGTCTTCCCAATCGGATCATCAAATGTTGAGATAAATACATTAATATGTGGTATTTAAAGTGTTGTTTAAAGTGGGTTAAAGGTCTCAGGAATGTTTACATGTTCCTGCGAGACATGCAACCCTAGAATTCAGGTGCACAAAGATCCCTCCTAATGTGATGAATGATCAAACGTTTCACGAGCATGTCTTCCGCCGCTCGCTAAGATAGAGTTGAGCACCCCATTAGGTAACGCGATTAATATCTGTGAATTTTTTTCTTTTCCTTCTTCTCCTTCTTTACTTTAAACGTTTAATGCAGATACGGTTTCCTATCTAGTCTAGCTATCAAACCCCAAACGGTGACAAACAATCTATTGCGTCTGTATAAACCCAGACTAATAGGTAAACATACTCGATGCATGGGGATATACTGTATATCAGTAGACCAGCGCGCGTTTTTAGTAGGACATAATGATTACGAAAAGCACTTTTGATGAACAAAAACGGGAACCTCTCTGAAACATGAGACGACAGAAAGGACATTTCGACAAAAAACTGGTCGTTAAGTAATACTATTCTTGGCCTCACTTGAAGATAACCACGAGTAAAACCTTTTAGTAGGGCAGTTTCGTCTAAATTGTTATCTAAAATTGATCGCCGAAATTTTTAAACAGTAACATTGCGGACAGAGTTTACCGCAACTGATAAAAAGGTTTATGAAATTTAATTATCGTTAACATTTTTATTTCTGCGAGCAACTTAAGTACTCGTTTATCGATTATTTTTCTATGAAGATGCAATGAAATAGTTTTACTAGTTTTCAACTAGTAAATCTAGTCTAGTAACCATCATTCAAGTTGTAAAGAAACGAACGATTTTGGGTTTTGTTTTCGGAAATCTAAGAAGTTTCTACAGCCTGTCATGTATTGTAATGCAATTGTGCAATATATATGAATATTATCAAAAATATGGATATTAAAGATGTTATGGGTATATAATTAAAATAAACAAAGCATCAAACACTAGCATGATAAATCAAATGAAAATCAAAGCATCTCATACAAAATCCCTAATATTGTTTTCGACGCATGCACCGGAAAAGACGGCAGATGAAATTTTTGCATTCATCCGCCCGGTGTAGTCGTCACAGTTTTCTCTTTAGCTAAACCGATTTATTTGTGTGCACAGCTGCAGCACAAAATGCGCACACGTTGGCCAAATTGGTTGCAGCAAATTCAGCTGGAAAAAATAAAGTAGCTAACTTGACTTGCTGACAAAACAGTCACAAAAGAGAAAGAAATCAATTCAAACGTGTGAAATACACATCATTTGATTTTGTAAGTGTTGCTCCGCGACCTGCATATCAATTGACGACTAAACCAGTTGCTGCTTTGTTGATTTCGGCACCAGGAGGCGACACCATACACACAGTTAGGTAGCTCAAGGACAGTCGAGCTTGGAAATGGAGTTTCAATAGTCGTTCTTGATTAATATATTATCAAACACAGCATTAACGAACAAAATTTGAAAAATAAAATACAGTATTACCGTATCAGAGTTGATGGTCCAGGACAACATGGCGGCCGGTTTGGAGCGGTAGGAGGTACAATTGACCCGAACAGTGTCGCCAATCTGGTACTTGGGCTGTCCGCCCGTTATCTTCGGCCCCTCCTGGGGCAGTGCTGTCAGATAAGGAAAAAATAATGATTGTTATATATTTTCAAAATGAAAAAAGAAAACATACTCAAGGAGCCGAAAAGAATGAGTTGCAGTGCTCCTGATTTTTTGTGCGAACCCAATACATTTTTTGTTGAAAAGGCTAACTGGTAATAACGAAGTGATCTCGTAAAATGCATAGAAAATTCAACAAAAATTTTAATTACGTATTTAATTATATCTTTATTATACATAAACAATTTTTTTTAAAGTTGATCCTTCTAATATTTGTTGTAGGATTATATCTAAATCAATTTTAAACTGTTCGATTGCACTGAATTGATGAATTTTTGATCGTTGCAAATTTCAGAGAATTCAAAAAGGAATAATAATTTTTGTAATTGGCAATTAGTTTACTTATTGAAGTCGTCTATAATGCACTAAAATGTACAATATAAGCAGATAGGGATAAGGAAATAAGGAAAATGTACGCAGATAAGGAAAATGTACAGTATAAATAAATAAGCGTATTAAATAAAATCATTTAATTAATTATAATGAACCTGCTGAATAATCAATAAATTCGGATTGATTAAACAAAAAGTGCAAATACCAATTCCCTTGTTATCCATTGAATTTTAAAACTGTGTTTCCGTTAAATTGAATTTGATAACTATTACAGTTGCAAAAACTGCCATTGCGAACAAACGATATTACTTTTGGAACATAATATCCAACAATTATTGATTATTTTATTTTTTGTTAAACAAACTCAGAGGACGTGATCAACTTTAACATAACGATTGAATTCCACCCATCAGTGTAGAGTCTGAGTTTGAAATAATCGCACTCAGTCAGGTTTGGCAGCAAACATCCGACTAGCGCAATGCATTATGGTAATAACACAAATGTGACCGGAACTGCATTTCCTGATAGCAAATTTATTTTCGCACCCATTCAGATGTCACCAGTAATTTCAAATTCCGAATTCGGATTTGTGAGGGGCAACTCTTTTAACTTATGCCAACATTCTACTGATTCCAACTTGTACATGCACATATGCAACATGTATGTAGAACTGACGCGCTCTTGTGATAATCGGTAACACGCATCTATTTTCAACGCAGGCGCGAACGCCTACTAACATTATGCGCAATTACATAACCTACGAGCCACTCTGTATTATTATTATTGTTATTTAGAGTCAAACATAATTGGAATACACAGTTGAGAAACAAAAAAAATTGAATGACGCGAAGGATGAGGGTCTTCCCATTGTAAGACAATTTTTAGAGCCCTCCCCCCAGATTATGATTACAAAAATAGTGTTTTTGTTATCATAATCGTTCATTTAAAGTGTGTAATCATTTCCCCACTGGACAGTTGGTTGCAGCCTAGTCGCAAACTTCAAATTTGAGAACAAGAACACATGTAACGAAAGGTACATATCCCATCGATGTGGAGGTGCGCCGAAGTGTATCTGCTTCAAAAACGGCGACAACTCTGCGTTGCAATAATCTGATGTCGAAAATCCTGCGGCGCCAAGTATGGCGCCATCTAGCGATCATGTAATAAAACCTAGCGAGTTGTGGTGACCGTATCCGCGCACAGCAGTATAACAGGGCACGTACAACCGACATAATTGAGACAACTGACGAAGTAATTTCACAAAATTATTTTCATTTCGCATTTTCTATTGCGAGTTATTATAATATAACCCCAGATTCTGGCCATAACTTATCAATAAGAGATACCCTAAAGCATTTGCCAATTGGCGAATGCTTTAGGGTATCTCTTATAACCTCTTTCGACAGACCTTCCTGTGCCGGCAACTTAACTGCAAAAACAAGATTTTAAGTAGTGAAAATTTTATCCGGAAGAATTATTTAAATTTTTCAACTAGATGAGGTTTAAAAGTTAGCAATTTTAACCACTATAAATTTTTCTAAGAACTGTTTATATAAAATGTTTGTTTTCTCAAATATACATTAGCTGGCAAGAATCAACATTAGCTGGCAAGAATCGACTGTAACTTGTCAAATACTCTTACATAGCATACTTAACACTACCATGTAGGGTGCGTTCAGACATTGAGAGAAATGGGCGATGCCGCGCTATGACAATAACATACTGCACTTCCTCGACTGAAGATCGGTCCATCTCAAAAGTACTAGAGAATTTTTAATGAGCTGGAGAGGGGTGCGTTTAATTTTAAATATCATTCGGTTTCCAGTCTGTATTGCTGGAAAGCGCCTGCAAATTCGATTGAACATTTCATCTCGATTGGAAGCGCATTTTAAATGTCTTAAGCACGCTCAAGAAAATGCCATAGTGTCAAGGGTATACCTACTGTGACTAAAACGACACTCACACTCGAAAAGTATCGATCATTGCAATCACGTATGGCTTCATGGAGTTGTAATTCTGCTTGGGTCCAATACATACTCAACGCAAGAAATCTCAAGCGTATTGATTCGTCGCTTGGTCGTTTCGGACCCAAGCAAAATGATATCTCCATGATGCCAAACGTTAAGTCGAAAACATGACCAAAAACGTCATCCAACGCCAACCTATTCCATTCCTCCGACTCCACCAGCCAAGGGATGAGGACCACCAATTAATGCAGCTGTTTCAGACAGGAAGCACGCCGCGGAGCCACTCTATCGACATCGGGGAAATCAAGAAGGAAGATCGTGATTGCCTGATCAGCATCTAGCGAGCATACATGTACGAGTATGTGTGTGTGTGTAGTGCTGAGCTCAGCAGGATATTGTACTGACCACGCGACTGACGCATAACAACTAGCGGAGACGGCAACTGCAACGGTCCATTGTAGCGTTTGCTGGCCATTGTTTCTCTTTTGTTTCGACCAACATTTCTCCACCCACAACCCAACCCTCTCTCTCTTGCAGCAATATCCGATCTGTTGAAGAATCGATTGTCTGACGCCTTTTAGTGAGGGGCTCTTACATCGGGGTTTTGAGATTGGCAAGGCCGGTTGGCCAACTTAACAAACAATTTTGGGTCCCTCATACCCAAGACGGGAATTATATGATTTTTGCATCTTCTGTCTTCGTCATACTTTTTTATCCTATATTATAAAACAAAGAATTGGATTTTGGTGTGCAGAGCAAAATTTCAGAACGGCTCAATGAAATCGCA
>JAQGBY010005148.1:0-15166 GCA_034698785.1 Mycogona germanica | reverse complement strand
TTTCTAGTGCCCCTGTATAAATGAGCTCCCAGTAAAATAAATAGGAAATAATTATTCCTTTAGTGAAAATGCAATGCACGGACAAATTTGTATTTTGTTTGTCATTTTAACAAGAAAATTTGATTTGGTTATTAAATTTACAGTAACGCGCAAATTTAGATTTACGGTAACTAACAATTCTTTGTAGTCAGTCGCCAACTACAAAACGAAACAATCAACATCAATTTGTTCGCTCTGTAATTTTTGGATACAAAATGTTTAAGCAATTGTCGTTTCCCCCAGTCGTGTCCTGGGGTTTCTCGGATTATTTGCCCTTTTTATTTTATAACAATTCCATGTTTGACAATTACAGAGTATATGTCTGAATAATAGTTTTTGGATAATCACGTCAATTCCAGAACGACCAATTCAATACATCAAGACTGATAAAACAACAGAAAGTTTGTTTCAGGAAAAGGAGACATCCATTTTTTACGCCTACGTGTTTTGATTTTGTGTTTTTGATCGATCTCGTTATCAGTTTCGAACAACTGTACGAGTAGTCAAAATTGATAATTATGAACGGTAGCTAAATAATCTCGGGTTTGACAACAACATTTAAAAAGATGAGAAGCATGTATCGCCGCCGCAAAGATAAGCCGTATAGGCGGCCCACGTATTAAATAAAAAACGTGGCTCCAGGATTGACTGACCTCCGGAGCCATGAAGGCCACGGTGCCAATAATTTGGCCCTCAAACTCGCCCTCTGCGGTGCGTTGTGATAGTAGACATCCAGCCGCACCAAAATCACTGATCCGTAAGCGTCGACCGGATCCATCGACCAATAGATTGGAGCCTGAAATTAGAATCGTGACTTTATACTCGTATCTACATTATAATCCTATGTTTTGAAATGTCTGTCCCGGAGTTTACTTACTTTGACGAAATTGAATATAATTTGAGCTATAGTGAGTTCCTCAAATTTGTAGTTGAGCGCAAGTTATTTCAGATATCATTTTTTCGTATTTCAAGATACATCAACCACTTAAAGTTTAAAAAAATAAAAACGTTTCACCAGAAAATCCAAATAAAAAAACTAAATATGGCGTCATAAATATGGCGTCTAAATATGGCGTCGAAATATGGCGTATAAATTTAAATATGGCGTCACCACTTCTCCAAAATGGCGCGTGCTACCAATGCTGCCAGTCATATTTCCATATTTTCTATTTGTAAATCGTTTAATATCTGAGACAGCTATTTAACAAATTCGGAATAAAATGTTTTTGTGTTTTAAACTGATTAGATATTTAAGCGTTTGAAAATACTATTGTATAAAATAAATTAAAACCAGTGTTTTTACGGCATTGCCATAATACGTGAGGGAATGTGGTTTTCAAATATTTGAAAAACATTTCGCTGACATGACGGGGACTTCGAGTGAAATTCAAAACATGATTGTTGTTTCAAAATCTTCGTCATTTCAAAAACGCGTATATTAAAGGTTCCAGAGAGTTCAAGAAAATAAAATGTAATAGACAACATTTATGAATACCTTTTAAATCTCGGTGTAATATCTTGTTGCTGTGTAGATAGTCTAAACCAGTTAAAACTTGTTTGGTGTAGCTGATGATGACGTTCTCGTGAAAGGAACCGAATTTACCGAGCAATGACGACACTGAGCCTCCTGCGAAATTAAAACAATTGCTCTAGGGTTTGAAACAGTTTTATCCATAAATTAAAATATAAGGTTTTCATTTGTTTTTAATTCCAATACCATCAAAATTAAATTATTTTGACATCAACTCAGTGGACAATCTTAGAGCCGATCATTTAAATATTGAATACGAGCACAAAAATATTGAAGGTCATCTAAAAATTACCTGGCATCCATTCCATGAATATATTAAAATGACCTTGCATCTGAATGGCGCCTCGTATTCGTACAATGTTGGGATGACTCAAGGAAGCCAAAATCTGAATCTCGTCCTTCAGCTGGTCAATCGCGTCTCTGTACGTTTCTGGTGTGGCAGCATTGATGGGAACCTAGACAAAAAAAAGAAGAGTTATTTAATTAAATAAATATAAATTCGTTAAATATTTACTGAAGTGATTCTATCGGAAATCGTTATCACAACTTGTGCACAAAGGCTACGTTAAACTACTTGTGAACTTGGTTCTTTTGCTATAACATACAACAGGTCACAACTGAGAAAACGTATCAATGAAACCAACAATTGCCGCTAGAGTGGCTTTTGCGCGAATTTTTAACCCATTTCTCTGATAATCTATTCTGTTGATTCTGCAGATTGATTCTAAAGCACTGTGGAGGAGTGACAGGGGGTCTCCAGGGAAGCAATAGACAGAGTAGATTATCTGCAAAATCGGTTCTAATCAACAGAATAGATTATCTAAGGAAGATGGACATTCAGTCGAATTTGCACAATGTATTCAATAATAAACAGTGGTAAAAATTGAATTGGTTTGTTTACGACATAACAGCTTTGAGTAAATTGAAACAAGTTTGAAGAATTTTCTATATTGTATATTTGAAGCCTCGCATCAAAACAATTCTAAAGTGTTGAGAATTTCAACGATATTCAATGTAGAGTTTTATTGTAATTTCAATGAAACATTTTAAAGCTTGTTTTAATTAAATCGGCGGAATAATAATTTATTATTTAACAACCTGTTTAACCGCCATCAAAGCACCGGTAACGACATCCAATGCTTGAAAGCAAGTTCCAAATTGTCCGGTTCCAATAATCTGTTCTTTTCTCCAGTGTTCACCTTCCACGTAAACCTAAACCAACAAAGCCCAATAATTTAGATTAGACATTAAAATAAGTCAATAAAATCAGCCATATCGAACTGAAGAGAAACACTTCGAATAAATTGATGTAAGATAATTGAGCAATAAATTATTCATACAATACTATTATATTATTTATTATAAAAGGAAAGTCTGAGTAAATTATGGATTCGAAATGACAAAATTTGGGAAAATATTGTCAAGACATATGTTTGAATCATATATTCAAATATTATTACAGGAAAATTGTATTTTTAGAAACTGATTTTATAAATAACTTTTGCCCTTGTTGCAATTCTTACACCATTTATAATTTTTCTGTCATTTCAAGAGTGTATTTTTTTTTTTACAGAATTACGAAAATATTAAAACAAGCTTACGAGTAATTACTTTTGAGTCTGTATAAATAGAGATTCCGTTTTTGTTCAGTCCGGGGATATTCGGAAGGCTGCTGTACATGGATGGTTTCTTGTTGTGGGTGCCGTAGTCTCTTTCCTGGCTTGAGGCTAATTATTTCATGGACGGTCGATAAACAATGTTCGAACGTATTAAAATGCCATGGAATATTTCGATGACACTTTCGTTGCATTGTAATTAACGCCACGCATGAGCAAATGCCGCGATTCTGTAGACCTCTGTTTTTGAGGTTGGGCCGGACCTCAGGAATCATATTTGTTTAATTTATTCATGTCGAAACGAAAAATATCCAATTTGCGAAACAAATCTTAATATTTTGTAGAACTCGGGAGACAAAATACAGATCTGCTGCTGTCATGTTTTCGAAATTATATTCCGCGGCTATTAGGTGGTTTCAGCAGATAATACGCGTCCTCACTAGGGTCGGATTAACCTAGAGGATTAACTTAATGGATCTGTATATATAAGAAATACTGCTTTTATGCAATGTTACAAATAATCCCTTGTTTCTAACGTCTCGGTGACATTTTTTAAGAATTCTCAAAAATTTCTCACGCTTCAAATGGATTATTTTTGGCATGTGACACCATCAACGTAGATCACGTACATCACGTAGGCCAAAGCGTTTCTATAGCGCCAACAGAGGGCAGCAAAAGTTGGACTTATAATGACGCATTTAGTAAAAATTATACCATTATAAGATTTACCGCTTCAATTAATTCATTAATTCATGCGTTTCCAGATACGCATTATTGGCTACAATTGCATATATTCGGAGCTGTTCGAGTTTTGAATTTCCTGAAAAAATACAAAGAAATGCATTTTCCAAACGTTACTTACAGAAATAGTTTGACGTCGTCTTTTTCTTCTCCTTTTTCTTGTTGACGCTGTAATGGTTGCTGCCGCCTCTCAATTTCACAAAGAACGCTACCAATCTCGCCATAATCGAAGAAGGTATACACCCGTCAAGTTTTTAACCACTGATAAAAAAACATTCTTGCAAATTGAGACGACAACTTTACAAGGTTCCACCAAAAAGAAAATCACACTCCAGTCGATGCGCACATAATTAAGAAGACGAAATTGAAGAACCAATGTTGCGCACAAGACTCGACGACATCCTTCCTTCCAAATCCAACTTTTTTGATATCACACAGTTCCGATCGGAATGAAGAGAGAATTTTTCGCCTGCTATTTCTTTTTGAAGAAGTGTTACAATAATAGGATTGTTTTTTCCAAGAATTCTCGTTTACCAGATAGCGTATTCTGGTGGTACGACAAAAGTATACTGTACAATTCGATCAAATCGAGTGTGATTAAATGAAATCGCATGGTTATCGATTCTTCTGATAAGCGGCTGAAATATTGCGCCGACCTCGACTTACGCGTGACGATGATTGTTTGTGATAACGTTTGTGAAGAAGAGATTACGAAATAAAATAAATAACGGTTTAGACACAGACCATGTACCAAGTATGGCCAAAATACACGAGAGCAAAAATGCCGGAGCAAAGTCTAGAATACCCGGTGTGCGCTTAAATTATCGTGATCTTAAATTTGATCTTGGAATTCAGATAATCATGAAGCTGGTATTTTTTAGAGGTCTTCTCGTTTCGCAATTAACGCCGTAATCGAGAGTGAAAATGAAAACCTGTGTCATTCTATTTTTGAATTACGAGTCCATATTTTGTTTTATTGAATTCAAGCAATGGTAGGTAACTTCATCTTGGTTCCGAAAAGCATAAGTTGCGACCGGTGAGCGATAGATGGCGCAACTTTCCCCGCTTCTAAGCTGCCATCTACAGGCCAACACTGGAACTATTCTCTATGGCCATCCAAAGGAGAAATCTTTAGCCCTTGTGCTGCCATCTAATGGCAACCGGGAGAACCAAGGATAACTTAAAAATGCAATTAATCGATCATATCGAACAGTATCGAGCATTTAAAGATGGCGGCTCCCAGGGTGAAAATCGACAGATACATGTGTTTCTTGTGTTTGTAAGTGATTTCTGGTTAAATTTGTGATTCCTGAGTCGGTGTATGGTCTAAGATAAACAATAGGAGCCGTGTCTTGTTATTGTCAGTGAGTTGTGACAGCTGCCAAAGGAAAAGGAGTTGGAAAATATGCTTAAAAGGGTCGCTCGTTTTAGCTGGGGTCAGTTGGCAACAGGTCGGACCTTGTGCATCGTGCCCCTTTCACGGGGGGCCGCCTCAAGGACCTTCTCCACCAGGTTCGATGAGTCTGCAGGAAATCGCTTGGACACCAAAGAACACGATCTAATTCTGGGCGATGCCGCCTATGAAAAATTCGCTCGGATGTTTTACGGCGTCCCCGGTGCTGGCCATCGCATTTTCTTTGTCCACCCTATGATCAAGACGAATCGCAAGAAGTCAGAAGCCGATATTAAACGAATTCAATTGAATATTGCAGAGTCAGTGACCCTAGTTGAAACCCTGCGCAACTGGAAAGTCATCACAACGGTACATGTATAACTGACTGTGGTTTCGGCGGTCCCGGGTTCGATTCCCGGCGCGGGCTCTCGAAAATTTCGATCCCGGGGTACTGGTCGTTCCCCCTCGCACTGTGCCTAAGCACCATGAGGGGGACGTAAAGCCTGTAGTGCGTATAAGAAAAAATAAGTAAAATGTAGCCAATGATTCATTCGTGACAACTTTAACTTAGTTATGTACACACACATCATCCCTAAATATCCTAAAATTATTTAGATGAATTGTTATTTGAACATACAGTATGTTGTTGCTTTAATCTTAGGTCATATTAAATACAAAAACATCCGCTCGAAGGCAAGTCTTTGGCTCAGGAAATGTAGAGAAATTAAAAAATCTGGTGCAAAGCAACTCGGCAATTTCTGGAGTGTTCGTGAACGTGGATCGATTGACTGGCTTGCAGGTTTCCGAACTGGAAACTGTGATCGGTCTTCCTATCTTTGACCGGCAAGTGGTTCAAATTAATACTCATACATCCACTGTTGCTCAAAAGTTGTGGCTGAGCGATTCATATTTATTTAAAATATTTTTTTTATTTATAGCTATAGTGTTGTACTTCAAATTTTTAAAAACCATGCTCAAACTAAGGTTGCTAAATTGCAAGTGGCTCTGGCAGAAATACCATATTTCAGGTGAGCGATTTCACTATATTTTATCGAGTGTCAGATTTTTCATACGTTTCTTCGTTTACTGTATGTCCAAATCCAAAATAAACATGAAGCCGATGGAAGTAATAACAAACACATAGGATGATTGATTGGACTACAATCGAAAGTAAGCGACAAAATCGTCGATAAACAACGTTGATATCTGATCTTCAGGAAAAATTAAGAAATTGTAGATTTGTGAAACACACTTGGATAGTGACGAAAGTGTTAGGTGAGTTCATACGTCTGTCTTTGTGTTTAGCAAATCTATAATTTCTTAATTTTTCTAGAAGATCAGATATAAACGTTGTTTATCGATGATCTTGTTGCCGACTCTCGATTGCAGTCCAAGCAGTCATCCCATATTTTTGTATTTGTAAGTTGATCAACCATATTTCTTTTGAAAATCTGACTTGGAATTAATTGTTTGCGTTATTAAAGTATATATGACAAAGAATTTGTATTGTGGGATCGAGCATAAATTATTTAGTAACTGTATATCGCCCAAATTCCGAATGCAGTGGAACCAAAGTTCTAATGATGTTTGCCAATACAGAATTAGACTGCGTATATCGAATCAGGGGACCTCGGAAAGGCAAGGAAGAGGCATCTCCCACATTGGAGGACCGGGAGAAACGTTCCTGGAAATTCAGAAGCGTTTGTTACAGGTGATGATTGGCTCAAACCAAGATTTATAGACACTACTCTATAAACCTTGGGCTCCATCAAGATTTGGGGCGTCTCTTGATCTGTTGTTTAATTATTTTATATCTGGTAATGGCGTTGTATCTTTTTGTGGCGTTCCCCCAGCATCGAGAATTAAAAATTAAAGATGCATTAAAGAATCTAACTGCTCATCGGGAGATTATTAGCAAAAAGCGGGATAAAAAGAAGTTGCCCACCGTTGCCGTTGTGGGCTACACTAATGCGGGTATGTTGAAAATATTAATTAAAATTTGATCCACTGAATTTATCTGGTGTGCACCAATTGCAAAATTCCATTTCATTATGGCTCCATACATGTCATATCTGATGATATTTCCTGAATATGCAATAACTTGGTTATTAGAATGGTTAATTATTTACATTTGAAAATGTTTAACCGTAACGATAACTCCTCAAAGGTTTTTTGAAATATTATATTTTTCTTCATTATAGAATACTATTTAAATTGTGCTGAGATAGTTAAACGCTTCACATTGTTCTTCTAGCGTTTATAAAAAAACACAATTTGCATATATTGGGATCAATCAATTAATCTCTGAAATTACAACTTGTAATTCTAGGAAAAACGTCCTTGATCAAGGCACTTACCGGAGATCCGGATATGCATCCCTTGAATCAACTTTTCGCCACCCTCGATGTCACAGCGCATGGCGGCTACCTTCCTTGTCGCATGGCGGTGATTTACGTTGACACTGTGGGCTTCATAGCAGACATACCCACCTGGCTGATCGAAGCATTTACTGCCACTCTAGACGATGTTCGGAGAGCTGTAAGTCGAATATTGGTCAAAACATTTCCGGCTATATCAAAAGAAATATTTTCAGTGATTTCTTTTAAGGGACCATAAAAGTGTGTTCCCTTATAAATTTGATTAAAAAGTTTCCGGTGAAAGAAAACAATGAACCTACACCAAACTTTTTTAATTTTACGTTTTAGTTTGCGATGAGCAAGTGCGTGAAATTTGGTATACATCATGACAATTAAGCAGATATATTTTATTTGGAAGTGGATAATTAACAAAATAAATAAAATTTGGGTCCAAAATATTTGAATTTTCAACTTTTAATCTCGACCTTAAATTGGAAATATTTTGGTACCTACGATGTATTCCTGGTTTTCCACCCCACATTCAAAGCAACAATTTTTCGTTTATGATAACATTTTGTAATTGTATAAAGCGACACCACAGCGTAGCCCATATTGATTTGTCTCGACATTAATTCCGGAAATTTGACCGCTTTCAGGATATCATTATCCATGTGCGAGACATCAGTCACCCGGACACAGTGGCTCAGAAGGAATGTGTTCTGGAGACACTGAATCGCCTCTATTTGGATGACAAAATTCTAGACAACATCATCGAAGTTGGAAATAAAGTGGATCTGATATCTAAGTGCGTTACTTCGACCGATATTAAAAAGATTTCGGATCGGCAACCAATGAATAAACACGAAAGCGATAAATAACGAAACATGGAAAATTGCTTCTTATATTACGACACAGGGAACATTAGGCCAGAGACTAAAGCCACTGTAGTTATCATTTTGTTTCATAGTCACTTAGTCATACACAAACCGCATCTCTCACATACATTCACCAATATCTAAAATGGCTGGTGCTTTATTCGTTATATAAATACCAATTTATTTTGCTTGACGCAGTCCATTCTTTGGTTGTGTTATCGTACAGGAAAAATAATAATTGACAACATACTCTTTGAATGCAGTCAAGAGGTCTTGAAGGAAGAAGAAAATATTCACCACATCTCCTGCACTCGGGATATTGGACTTAAGGAACTGCTAGGTACGATAGAGAAGAATCTCTTGGAAACCACCGACCATGCGACGAGGACATTCCGTGTGGAGAGTGGCGGAGAAGCAGCCCAGTAAGTGAAATATCATGCAAGGAGAACTTTTAGGAGATCTTTGTACATTTTAAAATATTTGCAATGATCTTTCCTCTGTTACAGGTGGCTTTATCGAGAAGGTGCAGTGACTGGAACTACTTGCGATGAGCAAGACAACCAATTTTTGTTGATGCAAGCCATTCTAAACGAAGCAAATCTTTCCAAGTTCAGGCATTACTTTGGCGATTGTGAAGTTAACGACTAATTCAAATAATGTACTGCACAATTTTGTGCCAAGATTTTCTAGAAAATAAAAGAACCGATCTTGTTGATCAGAGCGAGATTGTAATAATCATACTTCACCGTTTTAGCTGTATTTCTTACATATTGCATTCCGCAGTTTAAAAAAAACGCCAAATTTTATAAACTGGACACAGAAATAGACTAATCCCAGAAGTAACTAAAAATCTAACTATCTTTAATAACGATGTACAGGTACAAAATTATATTCTCAAGAATTATAAAATCATTACACAACTATATAAAAACATGCAGTGCATTCATTCACTTAGGAATGATTTATCAGGTACATGTGACCATTCATTAAAACGTACGGTACCGGTTTAAATATTATGTGACATCCGATAGAGATTATTATTAGATAAGACTAGGAATGTCAACTTCTGGCAAATAATCACTAACGGTTTTTTAAGCATATATTGGCCGTTAGTATACAGTGACATTAGTTCACATGTTGCTTGCATGCCTAAAAAATTCTTAAGAATATCTTGGCACTAGACATACGATTGGTGACCTTCTAAAAATAATAACGCATCGTATTAATAGCTGTCAATTTATATAAAGATGTGTCCGTTCTCAATTTTAAAACTGGGTGAAATCTGCTTTCTTTTCAGCTTTTAATATGATAATCATTTTAGCAAGAATTGACGCAGTGTGCTGAAGTGAATTAGTGTTAATGTGACCAAATATATATGAGGATGGCGTGGGATCATTAAAAACTAGCTGACTGACTCATGATTATGGATTATGGCAAAGATTAACCATCCGATTTTAGTATACCGACCTCCTGTGCGCTTCAATTATGCATTATTTTGACAACCGTGTTTCAATTATGTGAAGATAGCTCAACAAATAACGCTAAAAAAATATGGAGACAATAAAATAACTAAACTTAGGTCCAGGATCATCGCAACAAAAAAAGGACCACATGCCTGAACAACAAACAATTAACAGAATTACACTTTCTACATAGCTACCTTCTATTTGGCATGGTGGCGAGATCAAGTTGGATAAATATATCGATAGTCCAGTTGATCTCAGAACACTAGTTTCTAGTTCATCACTCCACTACACCCTAGAACGTGTAGATTCTACCACTCTTTAAAAATAGGTTCAAACCTTTACGCCTGAATTCATTTCTTGCAGCTCTATGCCTTCTTCTACTTGTTCTCCCATGCCTTTGTAATAGAACTAATTATAAAAAATCGACAATAGAAATGATTTTCTTGAATAAAAATAAAAGTAAAGACAAGATATGAAAATAATTAAGAGTCTGTATATACAGGTGGATAAAAGGATACTTAAAATATTCCTGTAGCTTTGTTCGAATTAAAATAGCGTTTAGCATAATATATCATTCTTGTCAGAATTTCAATTTATTCACAAAAATGTGTAGTAAAATTATTATTAAAGCAATGGGGCTTTCGGCCGCTTGATGCACACAAAAAATAATTGTTTTTTAAGCGAAAGCACAGCAGCAAATATTGTTCTATATATCTGTAGCGATTATGTTTAAAAAATAATCATAAATTTAGTGCCTAAGCAGCGAGAGGGTTACAGAAAATTATGTAGTGATATATACACTAGTGACTTGCAATAAATAAAAATTGTCTTACCCGCAAATTTGGCGGGGCTTTATCCATCTTCTCACAGTAGCACAAGGTGAGTGTGTCCAAGATCATCTGTCGTGGGTGGAAGGTCATTTGAATTAGAAATTTGAAGTATGCTCAAGTAGGGGTAAGCCATGAGCTCATAAAATGAATTTCCTTACTTCGAACAAGGACAGGACGCAGTGAGCGATGAAGAACGCAAAGATGCAGGAAATGAGAATCGGAATGGCATAAAAGTGTAAGTTCGGGTTATGCTGGTGACAATGAAAGAAACAGAAACATCTTCAGTCAACGAGCTTGCGGCAAACAGTCAGTAAGGCAAGTGCAGCGAGAACAGAATGTAAGCTTACTTTCATGACTAGAAGCCCGATGATGCCAGTGATGGCAGTAATGAGGCACTTGCCCAAGAAGAGAACAAAATCGCCGACACTGTTGAGCGTTGCTATGATGGCCACATTTTTGGCCATACTACCGAATGCCTGTAAGACAAACGCACGTTTCAGCATTAGGGCAAGCGTTAGCTATACCACAGTACATAACGTTCACAAAGACCGTTCAAAATATATAAAGGGTGCAAATCTTTAGAAAGTCGCCCTAAAACGGGGTTACCTCTTGAGCGGCGATACAGAAGTTGCACGAATCGATTGCTAGATAAACAAACGAGATCGACAAATCAGGGATGCAAGCGGGAGACCAATCAAATGAGCCATTCTGCAAGTGTCTCGTCTCGTAACAGGACACTTGCAGTAAACAAGTAGCAAGCATTAACAAATACCTATGACTGTGTATGCGTTGTGATTGACGTATTTAATGAACCTTTCCAAGCACCACAGACAGCAGCAGCAGCAGGTGGTGCAACACTTCTTGCACGGAACATTGTCACTTGCGTCGATTCTATAGTAATATCAAATAAAATCATTAATCTGCTACAAATGCGGGAAACTAATGAGTGGCATCATCCAAAAACTTTGAATCACATAATGGGATCGCCAGGTACAAATGCATATTTTATTTTAATGATTATCACAAGAAATCGATCAAGCTAAAAAAAAAACGAACAAATGAACGAAAACTGTGTGAGTGTCTATAAAAGAGTGGAACTAATATATTAAATAGACGCTGCGGATTCGCTGGTTTCGCCTTTGCTAATGCCTTTTAAAAAATTGGACCTTCTTGTGAGACGCTCATATAACGCAACTAAGCCCCATTGGTTGTATATGACAAACTGAAGCAACTCGCGTATATCCCTAGTTTTTAAGATAAAAAAACACTAAAGATGAAACCTACTTTTGACGAATAAATGTGAGAATGATTCGAGGCAGCTTAACCAGGGTAATCAGAAAGGACCCCTTGGCAATCGAGCCCATGTGATAAACGATGGTGTTCGTGGCGGATTTGAGAATGGGACAACCTAAATCGTCTCTGTCCCTGTATAGAAAAAGAAAATGGTGATGTTAGGAAATGGGAATCTTGTTCGAAACATTGAAATACCCTACATTAAATTACATATACTACATTTTGAAATACCGTAATGGGCTTGGGTAATTTGAGCTTTGGGTAAATTGAGGCATTTTGCAAAGATATAACAAAATATATTTTTAGTCTATTTTTTCTCTGTCCAATAGCGTTTGCCCAGAAATCAAACAGAAATCAACAATCAACACGAAAAAACAAATCATACCAAGCGATAGATCAGGCATTAACCACCTACACGGCAAAATACCAAATGGCAATCGTTCCGGCCATCACCATCTGTTGCACGGCCAAAATTGCTTCTCCGATCCAAATAAGCACGATCAAATAGTACCACCACATGTATTTCACCCAAGATGGATCGATGTAATCTATTACGGTAAATTCGTTGAACTAGAAGTAAAGAAAGAAGCAATCGCATTAAAACGATATACGGAAATTAAACCTTTCACAGCCCGGAAAATCTCTAAATTTGTCATTACCCGCACATCTGATGCGTTCGTTGGATCTTTGGCTCCAATGTAATCTTCTTGTTTGCTGGGCAGATCTGTGATGATAAATTTTGAGAAAATGATGAGAAATTATTTGTGGCAACGAATTAAAATCAAAATTACATATGCAACATATCATCATTAGGTGACCTTCACAAACGCAACCTTTTTGCAAATGCATATGTCGTAGTAAAAATGGCTTTTGGTTTTGGAACTCACTTGCAGTCGCCAAAGATAAAATTACGGCTATCCAAAACAAGAAGAACAGGAAGAGAGCGGAGACTGTGCCGACCGGTATCAAATAGAGGCACGGAATGTCCAAAACCAAATTCCCAGCCTCTTCGAACAGCATCTCCACCTTCGGCACCTCTTTTCTCAAGCACAACATTATGGACACAAGACATGCCTAGAGTAAAGAGCGAAAAAGAAAACACTGTAAACTACGACTAGTCTAACAAAATGCTTTCAGGTGAGCGCGTCGTACAGAGAAAAAATTGTTTATCAAAAGAGAAAACAATTCGACAAAAGTTAAAAATTATTCCAACGAATAGATTTAAACTCCAATGCACACCGTAATAATAGTAGCCACAATTGAATAAGCGAGAAAGGCTCGCTCATTTCGAGCCATGTCTTCCAGCATTTGCTCAGTCTTCGTCGAATCTAGCTCATTTTTTAAATCTATGTAGGTCCACCATAGCAGGCCGCTTCCGACTGGAAAACAAAACACACAGGATGATTTATAAATTTTTCTACTGCTGACTGTGTACAGTCGCTACACTGTATAACATTAGTTTAAAGAAATAGTTACCTAGTCCGCCTATGCCGACACCAATAAAAATAATCCAAAAGACAAAAGACACAAAAAAGTGCAAGAAAAATACGAGGACTGCAGACAGAACTGAAAACATCAAAATGAAACCAAATCAAAAGTCGCAAGCCAGGGTATGGAGCTTTAAAATTAAAATAATAAATCATAAAAATAAAAAAGGTTCTGCCAGACAGACTGACCACAAGAAACAGCTGCCAAAATAATCATTTCTTTCCAACTGGCATAAAGATCACTAACAACCTGCTGAAACATGTCCACGTTGTTCAAGTATCCATGGATATTGTAAACGATCTCTGACGCCAAATCCTTCACTGAATTTGGCACGCAACGATAAAGCACAGAGGAACTGAAAAAGATGGGATACATTCAATACTATTTAATAGTAAATCACTCGGTGATATGGATATTACAACTGCGCAGTGTTAGTGTTAAATAGTAAAAGCAATGAAATAATGGTTGAAGTTTGAAGCGAAATCGAAAATGGCAAAGGTAGCCCAACAACTTCATATGTTTTCGTTACTGCTTGTAGAATGGAAATTATTTGGCTACGACGTAAAACCAAGATGTTAGTTTTTGTTAATCAAATGTTAGGGAGGAAAATAATCAAAAAGAACAACCTGGGATATATCGGCAGATTGGGGCACGGCCCAAATCCTTCGCCGTAAGTTTTCATGCTCTTGTGACCGGTCAGCGGGTCATCCAATGCATAGTGTTCCAAGAGTATGTCATATCGGCAGAGGTACGAGCCGGTCTCAACGGAGAAAGCCAGTAGCTCTTGCTTGGTGGATATGGTTCGGTCAGGACACATTTTCACGCAAATCTTTAGGGACCCCTGAATATCTTTCAGGTTGAAGAAGAGCAAATATCTACAAATAAAAAATACAGTCATGTTATACATAGTAAATTAATATATTAACTAATTAACTAGACTTGGCATCACTAGTAGAGAATTATCGTGTAAAATAGCTACTCTGTTGAGCTACTCTCTCGACAGATTATTGTTAATCTTTTCTTATTGTTTGCATTATGTTTAAATTGAAATAAAAAATATAAAAAAATTAGAACCTAAGTTTGCGACGACTGTTTATTAATTAATCCGTAATTTAAAAAAATGACATTAAGTAAACAGTATGATTTAATAAAACAAATTATGAGGTAATTCCTTGTTCGTTCAGCTCTCAAACTGTACCGATCAAAGATTGTGGTTTGAGTCCGTATTGGTTTACTCGTTGGAACTACATTTACATAGATGCTTTTTCATTTTGAGTTGGAAACCCCGGTGGCGAACTTGGTGCTAGAATTACGTGGAATTTTTATTTTTTATCTGATCGATTTGGTATCCGCAAAATATGGGCAATTGTATTTCCTTAATTGATTGGGGCATGCGATTTAATGTCACACTATAAAATTATAGAAGGTTAAATGCATGCGATGCATGTCACTGACTACAGTTACAATTACAATTACAATTTGTACCCACAAGCAGCCCCCAATAGAGGGGCCTATGGCGGGGGTCGAACGACCAGTT
>JAQGBY010005147.1:0-15167 GCA_034698785.1 Mycogona germanica | reverse complement strand
TGTAGTGCGGTTTGACCACTGTTGATTGGAATAAAAAAAAAGTTTCCGACCTCTTACAATATTTGAGAATGTATGAAAAAGAAGGCTAACCATTCGTATGCCTCGGAGCGAACATTTCTGGTTATTTCTGGTCCCTCATGTCCATCATGTTGGCTAGTTGGTTGTGGTTTGACGGGGGCAATACAGATTAATTGCTCTCCGGGACAGCTCAGCAACGGAACGGGTATGCGCCTTCACTATGTTTTTTTTAGATGTGTGCCATGTTTCTTCCATGGGTCGTAACATCCGCGCAAGAGTGACCAACGTTCGTCGTTCATTGGGAAACGTTCACGAAATGATGTTGAGACAAAGATAAAAGACGACGCAATATGCCACGTGTCATAATGGGCAACATCGATGAGGAAACGAAACATGTCGATTAAAAGAGAAACATGAAAGTAAGAAGCGAACCGCAAGTTGTCGAACTTGCCTTGACGGTTTGTCTCCAAATGAAAGTGGTTCTAGTTTCGTAGTAGCGAGTTAAACCAAAGTGAAGCTCTTGTTAGGTCCGATGCAATTCCATAAAGGAAAACAGAAATATAAAATTGTTCAGTTATTGGCGTGATACATGAATTTTCTCATATCGATAATATTTTCAATGATTGAGGCAGAGTTTGTACAAGTCTCGAATGTAAATCAGCGTTTAAACGTGCAATACTTCCCTCTGTGAAGTGGACCACATAACCCGATGACTTATTTAGCTGAATAACATTTTACTTAACCTTGTTTGCCTGACTGCGCAAATGAATAATCAACAACTGTGATGAATTTGAACAGACTTTTCTAATTTAAAGTATTTGGTTTGCACATTGCATTTAACTTCAACTTAACTTCAACTTAAAACACGCCTTTGAAAAAATGAATCGAGCAAAGTGGATGAAGTGGATTTGTGTCCTGGGGTTTCCCCTTTCTTTGCTTCACCTCAATAGTGCAACATTTGCAAACTTTTTGAGGTTATTTTGAGGAGGAAGCTACTAAATTTGCCACCCGTGTATAAAAGATTACATCAGAGTATGTAACAACAAGTTAAAGTAGTATCGAAACTTGGCGCAAATGATTTACTTTTACAAATTAGTGGGTTGACACACAATCAGAAAGCCAGTTTGAATGGCAAAGGAAATAAATAATGGTGAAATGTTTGGTATCACCGAGCAGTTTTCTTTCGGATATAATGAGAACGAAGCCATAAAAGAATTTTTTTCCAGTTTTTCTCCCCTTTTTTGTAAAAAAGTACGGAATTAGGGCGTATACGATTTGTGTGTGTTTGTATGTTAGGGGTTATAAAAAGTTGCGTGCGGCTGTAGAGAAGTGGATAGATCAGCGGTACAGTGGACGTGACGTCACACCTACCTGTGTGACCGGACTCCCGTGCGCCACTGGAGAAGACCAACAGCAGCACACCATCCCCAGAAGAGAGTGACTTCCAGGGCCGGATTAAGATTTTGGAATGACCGGTGTGCTAAATAGGTGGCCTTGCCAATTATTCAAAAAATATTGTAGTTCTCACATAAACAAAAAACGCACACATTTATAGTAGTTACAGGTAGCTTGGCAATTCACGTCATAATATTTGAATGTTTCTATTTTCATTGTCTAAACACAGTATTTACTTTTACAATAATTACAATTACAATATATACCCACAAGCAGCCCCGGATGGGGCCTATGGCGGGGGTCAAAATGACCAGTTAAGGACAAAGGTGTGGTTGTCCTATCCTAACAGGCTCTTGACTCGACTCATTTATTCCACTGTCGACACACTCGACAATAGGTTAATACTTAAGTGTATTAAATAATCAAATCTAAAGGCGTGTATTATAAAAGAATATATTTTTATTTGCCTCTTAGAAAAATTCATTAGTAAAGCCGCTCATTATCAAAGGGAATCTCTAAAATGCATATATACCTTCAGTGAGCCAGAGAGGTTGATGGGTAGGCAGGTTGTCCCTATTTTTCTTGTCGTATTCACCTGTTGCTTCATCAGAAATCATTAATCATTTAAAATGAACTGTACATATGGAGCACTGAAACACCGAAAAAGTCGGTGCTTTAAACTTGTCTTCGATTTCTGAGGTCCACTAATCTGAAGAAACCCTGATGCTGAATCATAGTGAATCACATTAAGAGTATTTGGGGCAATTCGACCCCGACCATTGGTGTGTAGTAAACTTTACCAACGCGCGCGCTCTCAAAGCGAAAAAAAAAAGTAAATCAAAGTTACACGCGTTTTGGGTACACTGCAACTGCTGCTCCACAAATATTTTCGGCGATCGCTTTCCCCTACTAACTAAAACGCACGCGTTTTTCAAACACTTAGCGGCGAGCGGAGCGATATGCACGAAAATTGGAATAGAGGCAGATTCAAAGAGATGGGACGCTAAAAATGAATGTGTGGAAAACATTTCTCACGACTGCCAAACGGACGTGATTTTACTAATCGGTAGACACGAACGGCGTGTGTATGTGCAGAATAATTACGTACGATAAAACGGCGCCGAAACCGAAAAATTATCACCGTGTCTCCATTAGTGAGTGCTGCTGCTGCATTTTTTAAAATATTTTATAAACAAAGTTGTGATCGTGTTTGTGCGCGAACGGACCGGTGTTTAAAAAAAAAAAAATGAAATCGCCGTCGAACTTGTTATTAACGTTGTGCGCTGTGCTCATTTTCTCCAATGGAATTTCCTATGAACAGGTGAGCATTTTAATTTTTATTATTATAGTTATTAGTTTTATTATTATTGTTATTATTTTTCAATTTTTTTTTTGGAACAGCCTCAATTTTGTTGTGGCTGATTGGTCATTCGTCCAAGTTAGTTCTGAAATATATTGTTAGCCAGAGGATACGGTAAAAAAACTTCCTTTTTCAACTTTTATGTTTAAACGATCTTCGTTGCCGAATATCTGATTGTAGTCCTGCAATCCCCAACCATCTGAGCAAATTATAAAGTTGATAAATGGATGACTGGGAATATTTGGAGAATATTTGGAGCGCTTAGGAATTTTTAAAAATTTGGATCAAAAGCAGTTAATATATTCTAAAAATAATTGTCTTTAAAAAGATAAACAATAATTCAAATTCTTCAATAAAAAATTGAGTAACAGCTTGTTAAGAAGTGATTTTCCCCAAGCGCATCAATAGGTATAAACTAGTGGAAAAGATTTATGCACCAGGGAAAAAAAGTTTACATGCATCATTGAATTTGAAATTATTACGCTATAGTTGTAGACCAATCGGTATTGCGACTGACTATGGCTCGGCGGTCCCTGGTTCGATTCCCGGAACGGGCTCTTGATTATTCGATCCCGGGGTACTGGTGAAAATGTGTCCCTCAAATAGTACCTAAACACCACGAGGGGTACAGAAAAACCTGTAGTGTGGTGACTACGGCGAATTTAAACAAATGCAAACTGTAAAACTGTAGAAATTGACAACTTTTTTTTCCAGCACATTTAAACGTATAAAAAAGTTTGCAAACCCCGTAAAAATTGTTTGCCGATAATTTCAACCACGAGGCAAAATGGATTAATACTTAGTACTCTTAGGATCGTAATTTATTTTACAGACAACATAATTATTAACTAACAGTAAGAACATCATAACGTTTATAATACTGGTCTGCAGTAAGCACTGCACACTCGCTTTAAGGTGCATTAATTCTTCATATTTCCCCTCGGCATAAGAGATTTGTGAAAGTTGATGCAGACAAATACGATAACCAATTAAAATGACGAGCATCACCCAATTGCAGAAATAAGAAACCATTGCATCAAATTGAATGGAATCAAAACGGAATAATCTTGTAGTCTAATATTCTGCAAAAATATTCCTAGTAATTGAACCTTTTCAACGAGTATTTGATTGAAATTCGTTTTAATAAAAACAAGCTCGAAAGAAAATTTCCTTCAAAGAAAGGGATATCCTTACAGGTCCAATCGCCGGGTCTAACATAAAAAACATAGGTAACCCAACCTCAATATCTGGTTCCACAGGGAAGTATAGCAAACACAGCACAAATAAATGCTGAGTGATCGAAACATTTTTCTCTTCTGTAAACAAATACATATTTTTTTTAAATCGCCCAAAATGATTTGCATTGGCCGTCATATAGCATTTTACCTCTCTATGTAGGTTGCTTTCAGGAAGTTGCTCTAGTTAAGCGATGATTTATGTGCATGTCTACAACTCTTACCTGGCGCCAGGACGGTCGCCAGAAAAAAAAGGAAAAAGCAAGCTCATGACTCATGATTAATTTTTTTTTAAAGTTTAGGTCACTGTAGTCACTGCACTACAGGATTTCATGTACCTCTCTTGGTGCTTAGGCACTATGCAAGCGAGGGGCACAAATCCAGCGCATACACACATTTATTAATGTCTTCCAGAATTTACGTCCTTTTCTCTGCCTTTGCAACCAATAACGAATGAAAAGCAGATGACCTGCTCCAGAGGTTAGCTCAAAAATTATTATCCATATTTTTTTTATTTTTTATTTCAGTGTCCTGATTATTTCAGTGAAACTTGAGTATTGACATCACTCGTAACTGGTTAAGCCCATTTCTTAATTTCAACCATATCCTGAGTGTAAACTGAAATCGGCAATTGGATGATTTGGCCGCGCAAAGTGCACGTACATTGATTGTGTTTCTCTAGAAAGAGCAATTCTATAAAAATTTAGATTTAACCAGCTCAAGACATATCAGAATTTTTTTAAAAATGTGCTTACCAACTTTGCCAGCCTCAAAACCCAAAATAGAAAAAGATTGATACTACCAAAATTTCATCAAAATGGCAAGGCGGTTTTCCTATTGTTTGAAACTTGAGTGTTGTCATTTAAAACACTACGAAAACCTGCAAACATTTTGCGGATTTGTTTGTTTCAAAAGAAGTGACACCGGTCGGAAGACAGACTATGCATATTGTTAGCAAAGCCAGCACAATATATAAGTACATGTATTATGAATTGATAATCTGATATTAACAATGCCTTACAATGTCTTTCTATGAATGCGAGATCAGTTAGAGGAACCATAAATAAATTCTGGATGGAAAATTAAATCTGCAATGTGTACACAGTGTGAGCACACTGTCATATTGACTCACACATCAACTACCATTCCCCCAGATTGTTTCCATAACATTAAATAAGGCGTTCCGAACTTTGTCTTTCACTAGTCTTCTGACTCCGCCATAGGCCCCTCCCGGGCTGATTGTGGGGAAATACTTTGTGTTATATTGCTTATTTATTTTTAATGTACTGGGTCACATAATGGAATAGTTTAAACAAATTAAAATTTAATCATTACGTCACCGAGACTCCCTGACAAGTAGAAGTAGGTCATACAGTATAGAAATTTGCGACCCTGGGCGTTGCGCCTATGAGCTTTAAAAGAAAGCACAGTCCAGAGCGTGAGTTTGCATTTCATAAATATAGAATGGATCCTGTACGGCATCGGCCATTTATAGACGAACATCGCACACAAAAATTATACTTGTTCTTGGAATCACCGGGCGCACACAGTCAAATTATGTTTGATCGTGTGGCCATAAACGTGTCAAAAAAATAGGTCCATCATTGCCACCGCGTGTGCTGGAATTATATGCCATTGAATTTTGTTTCGTATATAAAGTAGGCCACCTAGTAATCATCCTGGAAAAATGAAAGCAAATATACTCCGGATTTACACCTCAGCAATTTCTTTATGCTCGGAACAGACGGTAAAATAACAATAATTTGCCTCTGGTAAAAGAAACCCAAACTTTTACACATGAATACGAAAATCTAGCAATCCCAGCCCAAGAGCATTAAAACATTCAAAGACCACAATGTCAATCTAATGATCGTAATCATACGAATTATTTTACATTCAGATTAATACTTACTATTAACTAACTTGATATGTTCTGACAAAAAAGCTTTTTTCTCAAAGCAGTAGGCATATGAACCAAAATAACCTAGCCATATATACATGATTATCTGAAATACGGAAAACCCCGTTCTAGGAACAGATAAAAATATCCATTCCTAGAACGGGCTCAACAAAAACTATGTACCCTTAAGTATTGATATCAAAACATCAAGACACGATGGCCATTAAAACTCACATGTGTGAATGTAAAATACTTTCTATAGGAGATGGGCTGTTTAATCTTGTATTATTAAACAAAGGTTCAAACTATCTGTTCGGGAAATGTCTTTCGAACGGCTTAACGCAATTAAATAAAATTTTAGTATTGATAGAAAATACATCTTTCAAATTGTCTGTCCACTGAAATGCAAAATAATTATTGAATGGGGGGGGGGTGTACCAGTACCCCGGGATCAAATGAACGAATGTCCCAGCCGCGAATCCATGTTCCTAGATGTTTAAATCTTTCAGTAGTAGACTCATAACGCCTTACACATGTATCTGTCAATAATTTTCTGACATGGCATATTCGCCAATCTTACTAGATCATCGCATCGAAGAATTAATTGGTCATCCCTCCGCACTTCAACAACAGTTGACCAATCAAGTACGGGTATATTCGATAAAGCATGCCGACGCATCACGATTTCGGTATCAATGAAATACAGGAAGTGGTAATAGATTCGTGCAGTAGCGGGCGATGGTGAAAGCGTTGTGGCCAAGTTTTTAACGCGCCACTCTTGCACACGTGAATGATTAAAAACAACCAGAAGCCGTTTGGTCGATACAAGTCAAATATACCATGCGCGGACAGCAGCAGTATCACAGGGCGAACCGCATGTCGGTAAAAAAAATCCAGGTGAAAAGAAATCGTTTTGGGCGGAGCACTTCGCCTCTTGTTCCGCGCCATGGAAATGTAATAGGTAGAAGGCTCAGAATGTTGATGTGGTGGTTATAAGTTGTC
Source organism: Mycogona germanica (assembly GCA_034698785.1). Lineage (NCBI taxonomy): Eukaryota > Metazoa > Arthropoda > Diplopoda > Chordeumatida > Chordeumatidae > Mycogona > Mycogona germanica. Next base: position 8,257 of record JAQGBY010005147.1, on the reverse strand, counting down.
AACAAATTTCGAGACATTTAAATAAACGACACATTATCTAGGCAAAACCCATGTCATGTTTGGTGATGGTAACGTTTAAAGAAATATGTTTTACATAAAGTTATAGTTTGAGCATGAGGTATTTCTTCCAATAGACAGGGTCATTGATGGTGAACGTCTAAAGAGCGAGTAAGGAAGAAGATTGGCCACACGGAAATCATCGTTATAACGGATAATAGCTTCGTTAATCTTCTATCCCTTATATTTCTTTAGAGTTGTACATGCTTCCTTGCATGCTCTGTGATACATGTAATCCCTCCGGGGTACGTGCATGACGATCACATATTTGATTAGCTCAATATTAGTTGACGTCTAATTACATATCGCTAGACCATACTATTTTCTCTCCTTTCTCAGAAGTTTTAGATCAAATATAAAAGGAAATAAAAAAATTGGATTTATCATTTCTGTCGTTGTAGGATAGTGCACGTAACTTAGAAAAACCGTGGGAAGATTTGGCGTATTCAAGAGCAAAGATGAATATGGAATATTGTGTCCTTTTTATAGCAGCGAGAGAATAATAATATTGTAAAGATAATAACCCTAACTAAATAAGCAATCAATTTATTTCTGCATTTTGATACAAATCGCGTAGGAATTAATAATTGTTTTAGGAAGCAATCTCGGATATTTGATAATAAAAGAATATTATTTCAATTTTCGTATAACATTGTTATTATAATTTGTTTTACTATTTTTTTGCAGTCGCTCCTGGAAAAGTTGCTGAGCATGAAGTTACACGAATTATGGACAAAATGTAAGTTGCATCGTTAATCGTGGTGAAACGGGCCTTGCACCAAACAGGTATGGATTTCACAAAAAGATAAGTTTATAGATTGCTGGACACAACACTATGATGCGGCAACAAGGTTGTTAATAAAACACGAGGAGGTTTATTAATACACTTCACGTATTACAGGAACCATAAACTATAAACTTACCTTTTTGTGCTATACATAAATTGGCATCGAGAAATCAACGTGTTTTTTTTGGAGGTATGGATTTGCTTGGGGTCATGTAAAATGTGTGGTTAATATAAAGCGCTTGCACACCTTACTCGCTTTGACGACGGGGTCGCAAGAGGATAAATGCGTTAAATTTAGAGCATTGTTGCTAATTAAACACACAGTCATGATATTTTTTTCTTTAACTACATGTGGGGATTCCAGATGGCAAAATTCTCTCGGAATGTTGCTAAAGCGCGTCCAAATTTCCAACTGACCATTTTTTTATGGACAAAGGGAGCAACATACTCGTCACGAGAGACTATAGCGCTTCGCGCGTTTCGGATAATTGCAGAAAAAAATCATTTACCTCAATTACATCATAATTATATGGCGTTAAACAAGCGAATACGTTGGACCATAAGGCGGCGAAATAAAAAGTCAATGCTAATACCATCTGCTACTAAATTTATATCAGTGACCACAATCTCTTAAAAAAAAGACTTGTGCTTTAGTAGCGAATAAAAAAAATTCACCCTTCAACAGTTTATGTCCACGTTTCACTTTTTCATATTGAATAATGACCACTTAAATAATAAAGTTTAATGTTGTTTTCTAAAGGAAAAAAGTTTTTGGTTACACGTATACAATCCGACAACCGAAATAATTTAATTTTTAAGAACATACGCATGTGTACTTTTACAGAATTAAAACGATGGCAATCTTAAATATTGGTTTAATCTGTGTTTTTCTTCTACGTGTTATCACACCCCCGGCTTCTACTCCTCATTTTCGTTTGTTCTTTTCAAGTACCAAGTTTTTGTTTGGAGTGTTATAAAATTTGAATGCCAATGCGATAATTAAATCAAATTCCTTTGTGAAGAAACAATATAGAATTTATTGCAAGCATGATTGTCGGAGCTCGGTTGAACTCAAATTCTTTAGGACATTTGAGTAAATACAAATAATTTTGAAATCTCGATCAACTTTAAAGTTCCTAATTTAAACAAATAAAAACTAGTGTGGTTGCAATTGCTTGATTTGTACTGTATATTTCAACATACTGTACATAGCGAAATAGAGACGCGGAAACTCACTCGATTCGAATGAGTACGTGCGTTATACATACAAAGTGCCTGGCCGGACGCCATATAGTATATAGGACTGATGCGTCCACCTATATACAGTACCCACCTAGTGCTTCACTTCCGAGACCATAAAAAAGTAAATGGGGGTGCCTGAAATGTAGGCCTCCTAAAAGAGGCCTTCTCAAAGAGTAGAACGGCATTTTTATTTCTACTTGCGCATCCACATGCAGTACACGATTTAAGCGTCTTGTTAAGGTGGATTCGGATGATGACTCATCTTTGACGTGCAGTTTGTGGATCGGCAGCTTAAATAATTTCTATATCGACAAAATCTAAAAAAATCTTCATTCTGTTTCAACTTTAGGCTAGTCTGTAAGACACTTTTCCGTTCGCACAAATCAACAAAAGCGCACCAATTGTGCTTGGCAATTTCATGTGCACATAGCTGCCAAGCGCGATGGCGTCTTGGGTCTAGTCGGAGGGAGCACTTAATCTACTGATCAATGGGGTCTGAATTCGAGTATGTAACGGATCGCCCAGTGAACAGGCACAAATAAAAAAGCATATTAAAATGCTTGGGCAGAAGGCCAATAAAGATTCCGAAAGTTTGAAATGGCCATGCAATTTATAATTCACCACATCTACATGTTTCCCATAAAATTTATTCAAGCGCCACTTGTTTTGCAAACGAATGGAACGCGAACACACAGACGTACAGTGCATGTGCATCCTTTCACTTTTCGGTTGGCCCCCTCCTTTACCACATATTTGCATTTGTCTAGGCGGCACATCCAAAGACGCAATGTTTAAATATTAATGTCCAGTTTCCTTCGGAGAAACTTGAAACGCTAATTTGCATGCCAAAAGAATGAAGGGAAGAGACACCTCATCCCCATTGAAAATAATGTATCAGCATCTTCAAAGGTTGGGTTGTGCCATTGAATTTCCCTCTAACCAAAATAGGATATTAACAATATGGCATATGAAACGAGGGATGACTATGATGACAGCGCCTTAAAATACACGAAAAATATGTAAACATAACATTAAATATTTAAGCATAAAAGAGCAAACACGGGACAGAGCCGTGAAAAATCGACGACGAGCTGGCGAGGTTCCATGAAATAAAAATATTTAATAAAGTGTGTTTTGTGTTCGTTTCCGGGAACTTGACTGACCAGTGCGCCATATACCGATTCCCCCTATTTTTTCGGAATGGACCTCTCCCTCCTCAAACCTTCCAACCCTTCTTTGGGGTTTTCTTATCTCTTTTCATTTTTCGGCAATGCAGACCCCCCCCCCAAATGTTACTGATTAGGGAGAACAAGGCATCTCCTGAAAACGGTATTTCAAGCCTCTAGATATGGTCTCGAAATCTAATTTTTTTCTAATTTTTGGGTTTTCATCGACGTAGGTTAAGTGTTATGTCTTTCAATGAACGTTTAACACATGTTTCGATTTCATGGAGACTCACCGGCTCGTCGTCGATTTTCCACTGCTCTGTCCCGTATGTGTTCTTTTATGCATAAGATAGGTGAATTAAAAACTAATACGAGTAATACAAACGATCGCACAATTCTGCGTGAAATGTTGCATCGTGAAAGCGCTACAGATTAGGGTCTACGGAACCAAAATGATGACAGAACAACTTCGTGTTGCTTCACCGGCCGCTGGAGTGTCATCAGCAATATCAGATAGCGAAATAAAAATAATAGGTTGGTTTGTATTTTCATGCAATGGGTACAGGGTCAACCGATAGAATTGGTATTTGCGAAATATCCTTTCACTGACCTAACACCTAAATTCTGACAACATCCATAAGAATTGTGAATAAATGACATGTCACATGTACATGCCATTAAAAGCATATGATCACTAAAAAATAACATTCTCTGCCGAGTGAACAATGACTAGCTAAACGAAATTGTGAGCCGTACATGAGCACTCGAGACGATTGCACTGTCGTGAACATCCCAGGTTCATTTTAATTTCACTTGCGCTTATATCGTTGGTACCAACTGCGGCGCTGCAAGTCGAGCGCCATTATGCATAATTCAGTTGAGACGATTAAATGCATGCGTGAAGCGACCATTTTATGAAACAGACGACTTTCGAACCCATCCCAAGAAACACGCCACTTTCTTGTGTGCGAGTAGGTAAATCCTCATGAGAGCGAACGTCCGCAATAAACAGTAAGTCTGGCGCGCAAGAGTGTACGGCGCCACCCTTTCTTAAAATTACACTGAATTTCATTATGGAAAGCCAGTGATTGATTTATAGTGATTGGTGATTCAGTTTTAAAATCCAAATTTGGATTTGAACACAGAATTGCGTAGTTGGTTTGATTCATACGTTTGTTAAAAATATTGTTTTCAAATTTTATTTCAGCGTCATATAAATTCAATACAGAGCAGAAATTAACATAATTTGTAGGTTATGACGCGGTGTAATCGGGCCCTCCATTGTTTGAGCAATATATGAAGGTTCGTCGGTTTGAAGTTGCAAAAACAAAGATAATTAGGAGGAGAATTAAATAATAAACATAATATACACTTCATCCGGTGGTTTCCGCTTCTAGCAACCTGATTACATTTTACATGTGCTTCTCTCTTAAACGTTACGGTTCAGACAGTCTAATACTACTGAAACATGTTTTGACGTGTAGCTACGTCTTTCATTTCATTAGAGTTGGTAATTTGGAGAATTTTGGGGTTTGATCTGTCATGATACTCCAGTCACAAAATTAAAAAATACGTCTGCAGAAATTATTTCAAACGATTCATTGAATGACAATATTGTCAAGGACTATGTCTTAATAACAAATAAAGCTGGATAGATACAACAGTTATTTGTCCCTAAGACATCGTCCTTAACTTGACATCCGACTCGGCGTGCTTCGGCACCATTTTATTTGACAATATTATCGTTTGAGAAAATACACTTCACAAGTGACCGAATGATCACAGAATAAATGACCGGTGCAAAAATTAAGTTTAGGACGAATACGTAGTTCAATGCCAAGATATGCAGCATAGCACAGCACCTGTTGTAATATATTTCTTAAAAATGCAATTCATGTCTTATAACTGAGATTAACAGGAGCAAGACGAGGATCTCGAGAGGTTCTATAAATAAATCGTCAAACAAGTCGCACGGAAAGGCCTATCTCGGCAGCCCAGCATGTGGCCATCGTACGAGTTGGAAAGTTGACCATTGTGTACAAAATCGAGTGGTGTTGGCGGGGAGATATTTGTCCAGCGGTCAAAGACAGCTTTTCCCAACGGCGTGAGCGCAACAGAAAAATATATTTTGGGCGTGGTATTTGCTTGCACGCGCGCTTTCATCGGAAACTAGTCTGGTTGCCATAGGGCCCGGATTGTGGGGCGCACAAAAATAAAGAAATTCGAATAGACTAGTCCACGCGCCCCTAGTCGCTCGCAAACAAACTGTAATGGTTGGTCACGCTTCCGAGCGAAAACTACTGATCCATTTAACCACATTGGTCGCCTTATGCGTTTGTGTGCGTTTAAAAACGTTTCAGACAGACGAAAGTCGATCCTTGATGCTATACCGAAATGATTACGCTGCCGACTGTCGTCAAACTACCGTGACTCATTCTTAAGAATTTGATGCATTCCGGCACAAACAATTTTGCTTTATTTCCAAATGGTTGACCTATATAATCATATGTGGTACGTCAATGCGAAGGTTTTAAAAAAATAATTAATTTTAGATTTGATTTCCAAATAGTTTACGAAGCAAGGAATCCATCGAAGCGGAAGATAAATGTTGAAAATCGGTAATCCGGACCAAAGCTAGTCTTCACTTTTGTTTGAGAAAATCGAATACATTTTGCCAGTCTATAAATTAGCATACACGTATTGTCGTCCAAGAATGCAGGCTATATCTCACGACGTTCAGAAATATGATACACAAAAGCTGTCTACTTCAAATGTTGATATTAGTTCTATAAATCGGAAGACTGCATGTCAAATTCTGTTACAAATACATAATGTGTGTGTATAGGTTTGGAGATAAACCCTACACCGCATTAGCGCCATGCAGTGCCCAAGTATTTAGGTTATTAGACCTTATTAAATATTGCATATATACTGTATATATATGTAATTCTTCCTCCATCCGCGCAGTTGGATACACGGAAACGATTCTGCATCGAACATGGTATCGGTGGTTTTGATATCGGTCGTACTTATCGTGTAACAGTGGTTAGCATACTTGACGGCTTCGCGCTCGGCACTAAAATTTCAACTCAATTTGTTCGCACACACCTTGAGCAATAAGGAAACCTTCGTCAAAATAATTTAATGTACAGGGTACATGTATGTCCGTGCTTACTTGAAACTACATAAAAGTAATAAATCCAGAACTTCAATTCATTTGCAAGATACTTCTTCGAAAAACAAAAATAATTAATTTGTTCTTCGTCTATTTCAAATGCTTATTTTTTAATTTTATATGACTTATGTTTAAGTATAAGATGTTAGATTGTACATTGTGTTCTGTGTATCATTCGTTGCTGCCTCGACGAATACAAACCAAACTAATAATTGTGGTATCGCCGAAAACGACTACAAATGTAGAGACTATGGCATTCACCTTGATTGAAAAAGGAGTTAATTGGAAATGAGATCATGTCTATGTCAATATAGCATAGAACGAGTACATTGTATACACTTTTCATTGTGCTCTGCAATTACTTAGCATGCCACAACATGTCGAATACTATTAAAAAAAAGTGAGCCAATTGTTTGTTCCGTTCAAAATCACACAGTTTCTGGTGCATCAATTGTGAAAGGGTTATCATTCAAATCGTCATTCAGGTCATTTATTTGTCCAACCAATCACATCAGAGCAGAAACTGTCACATACGTGTACTTCATGGTCCTGCATAGCCTGGTTATAAACAAAATCGACGAACGCCAATTGAAACATATACAACAGTGCATTGATCATTATCCCCAATCAATTGTGCTTTATTGGGGGGGGGGTTATCAGACAGTGGCCTACTAACATCACGTCTCAGCGATATTTGTTAAGGAGGTCCACTAGCGTGTTCGCCCTAAAACTCCCCAGGACCCCCTAAACACGTCATGCTATCACAACAAAGATAACAAGAAAATAGACCACTCCACGAATGGGGCAATCTATGAAACTGAATTTTTAAAAAAGTTATAAAACATTAGAACTATTTAAATTATTCTTTCGGACATGTGTATTTTTATATTTGATAAATGGTTCCCAGATGATCAAGGCAGGACCGACGTTTTTTTCTTTCAAGGAGTGAATCAAATCAGCGCGGCCTGGGCGTCTTTTGAAAAACGAACCCAAGGTCTAATTATGCACAAGAGAAGCTTACGACTCAGCGGTTCGGACCCCGACTGAGCGAAAAAAAGACGTCGTGTCGGAATTCAAGTCCCGTCCTTCTTCAAGCATACCGTCATGCAACAAGGCAACAACCGCTTTACATGACGTATGACGTGATCTTGCTCACGTAGAAACCGAACGCGAAAAAGGCGGAGCTGAATATGTAATTGCTGCGCGGGGCAGAACCCTAAGAAATTAGCCATGCATTACAAATTGCACGGACTCAACCACGAAACTCTGGCATTCCAGCACCTCACAGCGTGATGCCCCATAAGAAATTCAATATCACGTGACACTTAACTCTCAACCAAAACTTCACTATTGGACACAGGACAATGCCATTAAGATTGAGGCAAAACTTTGTCTAACCATTGGGTTATCCGCAAAAGAACAATAATGGCAGCTGACCAAATCCGGGAAGATAAACACAGAGTATACTCTAGCTAAATAAGACCTCAAAAGCGCTCACTTTTAACTTGGACAGTTAGTTAATTGGCTCCAGTCACGTTCAATCGGATGCTCAATTTACCTTGACCAATCATGGGCCTCATACAGCCATCAAAAATAAGTTACCAAGAGCAAACCCAGGTTCAGTGGACTATTTTTTTTGGAAATAATCAATGTTTAGTCAATGATGTGATGAGAATCTTTTCTTGACAGGTGCCTAGACTGAATAAAATGCTATTGTCCGACAAATGAATGAAGCTGCAGAAGATAATCCGACATACCGTATAATCGCGTAGACAAGACGCCCCCTCAGATTAGGCGCGCACGCCCTATCTATCCCTTTTCCATCCATTC
>JAQGBY010005146.1:0-15168 GCA_034698785.1 Mycogona germanica | reverse complement strand
CTTTATGTATCTTCGAGAAGATTGTTTAACTTTCTTTGTTTAAACGATTTTCGTTGCCGAGTCTATGATTGTAGTCCAGCAATCCCCAATTCATTAACTATACAGGATATTCTTGAAGTTACATTTTACTGATTAAGCATTATGTTCTTTCTCCTTCTGCTTGTCAAATGTTGCCAGAAATGGTTTCCGGTCTTCTTTGACTAACAGCATAGCTCATTTATGTATCAGACACCGAAGATAAATTCATTTCCGTTGCTTATGCGCTACATGTACAGTAGTACATATAACTATATTAGAAACAAGGGATAATGAAAAATTACTTTTCTTTATTTGCCTATTAGCGGAACGAACTAACTCACCGTCTTGAAATGAGTGTAATGAACCACATACCTTTACATTTTTGAAGAGGACACGCTGTTGAACGATAATTTCGTTTATCTCTAAACCAGAAAAACAAAAGAAATATTTTTACTTCATCCCTCGGAATAGCCGGGATGACGAATTTTTTTTAAAGTTTGGTGAGGGCCAGAGCCAAGACAGTCAATCGCCATGTAAAAATAAGTTACGAACCTGGCAACGATTTAGCAGTATTGTGGGCAATAGTGACAATGCTATAGGATAATAGATATGAAATGTGATGACACAAATGTCTCACCGATAATAACTTCCCTCGTATTATATATACTGTAGTTAGTTACGCGGTTCCAATAACGTACGTGTCTATTCGTTCTCTGATAGATCTGTATCGTCTCATGCGAGCAGAATAATTCCTGTAAAATTAATCGGTGAGACCACCATTAGCGCCCATTCAGCAACAAAGAGCGACTCGTTTCCTTAAAACGAGATTTGACAAACTAAACTGTACAGAACACAATTATACTTATCCACCCTATATTAGTACGTCCAGAAATACCACTGTTAATATTTCCCTCTTTGGGCTTCTTGTAAGAAAGAAGATCCCGATTGTTTCGCTGATTGGAAAGCCAAGTTGTGGTATATTTCAGATGCGAACTCTCGTTTATTGGATCCCGGGGTAACGACGAGAATGTGCCGCCAATTTGGAAAGGTGCACCACAGCGGACGCATTACAAACGTGTTCGGTCTCTACACTCGTACTTTGTCAAAGTTATTTTTTTCAGCACTTCTATTGCAAGTGCCTAAACAACGAAGACCGAATTGACTATTGGTTAACAGTTGACGTTGAAAATTGTCTAATGAAGTGGCTTGCATAGTTGCCAGTCTTAAAGAATAGTGCTAGCTCTCGTTTCGGGTTTTTTTCCTGGGGTTTCGTTGCACGAAGCAAATGGTGCGTTTTGAGATCGTTAACAGGAGAGGAGAAGACGAAAGATGTGGTCTAGGTGGTGTGTGTAAGCGACCGCTGGCTCACCTTTCCCAGAATTCCTGGTCGCTCCCGTGTGCACCCGAACGGCACGCACACAATGGCTGTGCCAACTCATGTTTCAACCCTAGAGTCGCGCGGCCAAATGAGTTTGGGGGGTTTGCCACCACGAATTACCCGAAAAGCGCGATTTTGTTTATTTACGAGGCGTGGCCCGTTCTCGGGCGTTCTCTATCCTCGTGGCCGGGGCGCACGACGCAAAATTTCAACAACTTTCTCCTATATTGTTGTGTGTCCCAGCTGTTATTGCGTCGTAGATTCAACGGTACACGGGGTGGCCGCGAATACCTTTTAAGGATGTCCGGTAGACTGCGGTGGCCATGCCATTTTGTTAGTAGAACCACGCCTGAACTGGTTGGATGGAATTTTGGATGCGTAAAAATGCACCGAAAAATGAAAGTGTATATTGATGATCTATTACAATTACAATATATACCCACAAGCAGTCCCGGATGGGCCTATGGCTAGGGTCGATCGACCAGTTAAGGACAAAGGTGGGGTTGTCCTATCCTAACAGGCTTTTTTGACTTGAGACTCGTTAAGGCTATTCCACTGTCGACACACTCTGGAGAAATAGTAGTTGAAGTACGAGTCACAACGACAATGCAGCTCCTCAACCATTTTAGTATGCCTCGTTTTTCTACACCTAGTAAGGAATCTGTCTCACAATTTCCCCAATTTTGACAACAATCCCCCTTTAGAATACGAGCCAGAAGCCCAATATTGGTTGCTTTTCTATGATCCTCTAACGATTCCCGTCCCAATATTGACAACATGTCTGTTGCACTATCCTGTCGACCAAACCAACCGCTAACAAATCTAGCAACCCTTCTTTAGACCATCTTAATTTCCCTATGACACTGTTCGTTCAACCAAATCCATAGCTAGCAAGTGTTGCAGCTATGTATTGTATTTTTAACCATTTTAATTTCTCAAGTCAACAAGCAGTCAAGTTGTCGTTCAGACGCTCATGTCGCCTAAGCTGCAGCGAGTTTCCGGCGTCACATTGTACTTGAAAATCGAGTGAATACGAATTACTGGAAAGTGATCTAATGCTTTGTTTCCAGAAATACCTATGAGGCTCGAACAGCTATAGGCTACCGAGCCTACGAAGCTCTTAATTCTGAGAACGTATAAATGTACTACGGGGTCTCGGGAGGCTACTGGAAAACCGTCTCGTTAACATTCAACAACCGCTGCCAAACTCCACTTTTTTTTAGATCATTTTGTTGCGATTGTAAGCCGAGACACCATTCTAAGAAACGTGTTTCGGAAACCTTTTTTCTTCTTGTGCTTCTTCCTGCGCTGCCTTTATTTTGTTATCGTCATTTTCGTTTTTAAAAAATAAATATTTAGCAATTTGTGCACCTCTTAATGGCAGGCTAACCTTTTAGAAGAAAATCTCTTTCTTGATTTCTTATTTTGAGTTATCCAGGATCTGCCTGTTGGTGTGCGCTTTTCGAACGACCTCTGGTGGAGAAGGGTTCACCATTGATAGATTGATTAAGTTTGATGTTCGTCTTGTGCCCTGTGTTGCGATGAGAAATTACCGAGAAAGGACCTAGACTTGCGTGTTTAACGACGTCACACCCCGAGCGAAGGCAATCACGCAAGGCACACGATGTCGCGTGTCGCAGCTCGCTCGCGGGGGGCAGCCACCAACGTTTTCTGTTGACGCTTGCGGGAATTGAATGAAGGTCGCCATTACAGTGTACTGGGAATTCGGATCTGCATTGTTTATTCAGAGGGAGGGGGGACTAATTATGGGATACCGTAAGCCTAGGCTTCTGTTTCACGCAATGCCTACTGTGGTAAAAATATCGACCGGAATTGGTTTATTGCTTTTCTCACATCATCACGGAATACTGCAAAAGGGGTAATCAAATTATTATTAATTTTTAGATAGAATTGTTTATCAGATTTTTCACGATATCAACTTGACTTGACTGCATTTTTCACAAGTAGATATTTTGTATGTTTTATTTCGTTCATTTCAACGTGTTTTTTTGAATTTTTATTGACGCTACGGAATAAACTAATTACTTTAAAAATTGTTTAAGATGTAAAGTTTTCAACAAGTATTTCAGTGGTATTCCGTAGCGCATTGATCCTCAATCGCCTTGGCCTTTTCTCCGCCATTGTGCCCTTCAACCCTTTAACTCCTATCCTTGGTCGTAGATTGGTATTTCAAAATGGTGTATATACTTGATGGTGTGCTTGAGAGAAGCAGCTGCTACAAAGCATTCGTCTGTCGGCTGATCACATTTTTTGTGCACCAAGCAACTCCAGCATGTGGAAGGTCCTAGCGTTTATCCTCCGGAGAACCGAGTCCAGTCACGCATATTTTTTTTGCAATTTTTTTAAAGAGTAATTACCAACCTACGATTTTGTCAATTGCCGAAACCACACCAACGGAAGCTTTATGAAAATTTTAGTCACATTATTAAGGAGAAATGGGCGAGAAGGTGTTGGATCTCGCCGACTACTTTAATTGATTTTCCCGCCGGACTCTTCCCTTCTGCGCCCGCTTAAATATTTTTAGGCTCTCCTGAAGGATGGCGCGACCGTCAATCGAGCGATGCTTCGCGGCATCAGAAGACAGTCTGGCTGAACACCTTTGCGAGAACGCGGTAGGTGGTGGCGCGGAGTGAAGTTTCCAAAAATAAATTGAGCCAGCCTGTTGTTCTTGTAGCTGGAGAAATAATGGGGACCGCACGCTGGACGGGAATAGATGACTTGATGGTGTCAATGAGTCACTGGGTGGTGAAGGAAGGCGGAGGGGGAGGAGGGTTACCCGGGTGTGTACTCGCCGCGCCGACTACTGCGCTGCCCAAAAATAGTTCGGCTGAGTTCTAGGAAGGGATTGGGAGCACAAAAACAGGATTGCGGCGAAAAATCGTAAATAGAAATATTATTAGAACCGAAACGATTGGTTGTTGCTAACTGCCAATTTACAGGTAATTTTGAGACTACCGCTAGAATTTCGGGGAAGTTCTAAATCGAGATTTTTCTGTAAAGCAAGGTCGATTTCAAATTAGGTTTCTCCTATGATCTAACGAGTTCGACAGAAAAATTTGTATCTGTGGAACAATTATATGTTTAATTGAAGTTCAAATCTTATAGATAAATTATGTTATCGCGCCACGAAATAAAAGAAAGATGAGTTGAAAATGACTGTGTCGTCTCTTTTTTTCCCCCTTAAGAACCACTTCAAATGGTCAGTTGTGATTATTTAGTAGATAGACAAACTCATGAATTCTAAATAATCTTTTTGTGATCATTCAAAGCTATATTAGGTTGTTCTTCGTTACTTACTGTTATCAGCTTATTTTATTATACTCTGTAATACGTGTAATCGAAAGAATTATTACTCGTAGTAGTCTGGTTACATTAATATAGAAATAAATTGTCTTTTTTTGGCTCGACATTGCAAAAGGAAATGTAACTCTTGTTTTAGTATCGGATGTATCGATGAATCGTACATTTTATTTTTCCAATATTTATATTTTAACACATTTTCGAGCGACCCAGCTCATCCGGATTGGTATTACTTTGGTGGGTCATAACTTGGTTGTAACGGTGGTGGCAGGGCTCCGCGCTGTCTGTTAGCGCCTCTGCCAGAACGATGCGCGCGCCGCCCGGCGTTGAATGTCCGCACGCACGAGTACCAGGCCTGACTGCAACGTGTCATTCACGAGTCGAAGTCCCAAGGACGAATGGTGGCAACAGACAGCGGGCCAAAGTTGTGTCGGTCGAAACAGGAGGACGAAATCGATGTTCGAACACCCAACACCCAAACACAGACGCCCGGCTCTGCTGGCTGGGGCGGCTGCCTGGCGTATTTGCCGCGTCGACCCCAAACCACTCCGCGCTGTACCGCTTGCTGCACGCCACCAGGGCGACCGGTCGGGCGCGACCCGGGTTGCCATGGTGACGGGGCCAGGATTCCGTGCGCCGAACGTGCTACGCAAGTGGCCAGGGGTGGGTAGGCGGTTAGCTACGAGTACGTTTCGTTGGTGGTTTTGGGTTTGTTCGCTCTGGCTCGTTGAGGCCCCCCCCCTCACCACCACCACCACCATCTCCCCGAAACGCCTTATATTTGGTGTTTCAGAGAATCATGGTTCTCTCTTGTTTTTTCGTAAACATACCAATTGATATTAAATGTAATTCCGGACTTCTGAACCTTGTCATTGAAGATTTGGTGGTAGACATTTTTCGTCGCATACGTGAATAGTTGTTTTAGCATTTTGTCGAAACAATCAAACCTCATATGAAAAGTCAGGATTAGTTTGTTGCTTTAGGTTTAATTTTTTTTTAGTTCGTTGTTGCTATGTTGGTCTGGCATTGGTCCCTCTGAATTTAGACGTTGAACATGTCTTGTAAAAAAATTAATGGGGCGAATTTTTCGTCCGTTTTTAAGGAGGATTACTTCTTTTGATTCAAATAATGTAGGGCACCCAGTTTTGCATCAGAGTCCACCAAAAGAACGCTTATCTCGATGTCTCTTTTTTGAGTGTACGCTGTGTTGACTCGAGACGATTCTGCTTCAGTTCGCCAAGCCAAAAATGACCAGCGCGAACAAACCCGATCTTTTTTTGGCCGGTTTGTTGCTGGGGTTCTTCCAGAGTAGTACGTGGTGGCGCGCGCGCTGACTTTCTACTCGCGATTTCACGCGCGAACGAGAGAGGAGAGGCCGATTCGCCGTTCACCGTCGTCGGCATTTGCGGCGTCGTCAGTCGGGCCGAACGCACGACAATTGCCGGAGGTGCTTTTTTTGTTGTTGTGGCTGACGGTGGCTGTGACGGGGGAGACTCGTGACTTGTCTTTTGTCCGCTGTACCGGCTTTGGTCGACCGTTCGACGTCTCGATCTGGAAACGCGAGCGAAACGCGCGTGTGCCATTTTTGCTTAGTCTCCCGGCGATTGTTATTCGGTCCGGTTGTTGCTCATCAGACGCCAAAAAATTCAATTCGGCCAAATTTATTTTTCAATATTAGTAACACGTAGATATCGGGTGCGTGATATTTTTCCTGTCCGGATTTTGCGTCGGAACTGAGGCGTAATATTTTTTTTAACGGGAAGATTTTCGTGTCGCAGTGACGTCATAACTCGCTGGCCACCATGACGTGCCTGCAGCAGTCGTCCTACTCCATGTCGGCGCCCTCTGCCGCCCCCTGGGACGTCAAGAGTGCCGACAGTTGCCTGTTGACCGTCTACTGTTTCGTCCGTAATTACATCAGGTGAGCATGGTGGCCTCCCCCTCCTCTTTATTCTACTCCCTAGGTAGTGACCAATGGCGTTTATATTATGAGGCGGAGGACGAATCCTCTATGGTTCCTGAGTAATTGCACCCAAATGAGCAATCATTTATAGGACCAAAAAATACTAGATTGTATTTTGACTCACGAAACCGAATGCTCTCACCATTCACTTCAAACTGATAAACTCTTGAATTGCGCGACATTCTTTGAGTAATTTGATTGGATTCAAACTTATTGTTTACCTGTACAGTGATAATCTTTAAATTGATGTAATGGTGCATGAATTCAGGGCAGCTTTGGTTTAAAGTCAATTAAGAGCCATATCTGTAGGTGAACTGTAACAAGAATAATAAATTAGTGATTGGGGAATAATTTGACCAGACACTTCAGAATCTACAAGTATGTTTCATCAATGTATTTTCCTAATTAAGTTTTTTTATCAAAGTTGCCTTACAGTTATATTTATTTTGAGATGTTTTACTGTAATTCTTCACAATTGTCAACTATTTACTTACATGAACGTGTTGAGTTATTCTGTTTGCTTCCAAGTAGTTCGTTCGATTGTGTTTCAAATATCGATTTACTGTTTTAGCTGGCATTGAATGAAAATGGTATTGAGTTTGTCAATGTTGCCACTCGATCGAGGTTTAGTTAGCGATTGCTTTTCTGATTGGCGTCTTGGTTGACTTCGAAGTTTCGGCAAGTTCAGTGGCCTGCATGACCATCATTCAGACGTGCTTCAGTGTTTGGATTGTAGTCACGTCTGATCTAATTTAGTTTAATTCGCTTACAAGAGTTGTATTTTATTAGTAAATACGGGGTGTTATGAATAAGCAAGCGTTCCGAGTAAAGCAGGATGCGGGGTGGGTTTTGCGCTAAAATTAGGCTCGTCTTCCGAACGAACTCGGTCAAGGCCTCGACTGAGAGTTCGACTGCTTTTGACTTTCAAGTGGACTGAATCGCGGGTGTTCGGATGTTGCTGCTTTGGCGTGACTGATTGTGTAAACTACAGGCGAGCCAAGGATTTTCAGATGTAGCCATAATTTAGTTTTAAAAATACATTTTATCCTAGTGCAGACAAACGTATCTACAGCTGTTATGTATGTGGTCGTCCATATACCGCAGCGACGGCTTACTCTGGGAAAACAGCTTATTCGGGCAGTTCGATGACGTTATGAAAATATACAATTGTCGTCAATGTTACCCACCCGCCACTTCTGTAAATAATAAATTCAACTCATGAGAATACAAGTGTTTGAACAGAGACATTTGAGATCTGAAAGGAACTTCGGTTTAAAAAAATTCCGGGTTCGATTCCCGGCGCGGGCTCTCGAAAATTTCGATCCCGGGGTACCGGACGTGCCCCTCTCATAGTGCCTAAGCACCATGAGGGGTACAGAACGTCTGTAGTGCGGTTGACTACATCAGTTGATTGGAATTTTAAAAAATAAAGTCCATGCAGAAGTGTATTTAAAATAATGTTTGTGGCTGACCGAGCTTCCATACCGTTATTGAAATGTAAATCTATCAAGAGTTTTCTAACTCGGAAGCAATTAGTCTAACAGTCTTTCTTCAGTTTTTAGTCCAAATTCTAATAATCTTTTTCTCCGTTTTTAAATTGTGTTAATTAGTCTAACGATTAATCGACTTTAGATTTTTTCCTTACAAATTTTGCTTTCGACATCCTGCAGGTTTCAGTTAATAACTGCACTTTCTTTTTAAATGGCGTTGATTATAATTGATATTTTTAAATGTTTCATTCAGTTGTAATTTTCAATGTCTTAAGTTGAAGGTTTATTATGATGCAATCTTTTGAAAACCTTAACTCTTATAATAATAATTTGTAATAGTAATTTAGATTGATTTAGGGGTCTCGGATCTTTTTCAATAGCAGAGGTTGGCAGGTTTTTACAGTTGCTCCATTGCCAACACATTTTCCAATTGTAATGAAATTTCTAATGGCATTAATTTATGGACACTATCATTCGTGACCAACCCGGTTCTTGACGTTCCCCATCAAATATTGATGGCATGATATCGTCTTAATTTACTTATCGATCTTCATGAAACCTCGTTTCCATTAAACGAATATCCAAGGTCTTCCAGACTGTGGGAAGTTGTTCGTTTCGTATTCGTCTGGTTGTTTAGACAAGAGCTGGATGAGCTGTCCGCCACTTCGAAAAGGTGAACGCGCACCGACTCTGAAGTCCTTCGAAAGTGTGAATGGATGGCGCCGGGGGGGTTTTTTCGGTTCGGGTTTTTAATGAGTGTCGACGGGCGTCAGCCGCACTCTTCCGTGGCGTGATTGTGTGTTGAGCGCTGTGGAAAATCCGTGGCCATTCTTGTCGGTCTTGGCAGTGAAAGAGTCGGAAATGTCAAGGGGAGAAGGCCACAGGGAAGGGGGGGATGGATCTTACTGGGGAGGATTGACGACAATAGGTGGGTGGGGTGGCGTTTACGGTGAAATGGGTAGGTGACAAGCTAGCTGTTATCGAGCGGAGGGGTGCGTTGGGAAATGGAACCGATTGTTGTGTAACAACGCAAAAAATAATTCATGCTAACACAAATTTATGAAAATGGCATTGACAGCTGTGACCCATTTCGGTCGCATCGAAAACATTACGGAATTCGATCGCCGCTATCGATTCACACTCAGTAGCCAAATGTCGTCATCAAGTACCAGGGGACGTACTCAATTTAATAATTTTATAAACTCTATCAAGGGTTTTATGTGGTTTGCACATTGTTTCAGTTTTTGAAAGCTTTTACTTTACATTGTTTTTGTTTTGGATTTTCTTTTCCACAACTTGTTTACGATGCTCATATTTTCTTATCTTTAAAAAAATATATTTCCAGTTTGATTCGCACAGGTTCTCAATGGATTCTGAATTTTAAATGAATAAAGGTTTTTTTAATGGCGACGGTGGAACCGGCCACGCACGCCCAGGTCATCGAAATAACGATGCCATCGACACAGCTGCTCGCTATCCACATCCATCCACTTCGCAACTCCACACTCGAGATCTGCTGGATGGGGCGTTTGTTATATGGGGTGCCTGCCTGCATACGACGCCACTATTTCGTGCGCTGGAATTCTGCCAAATGAATGCGGCACGTATGTGGGGGCGGTGTGCCTGGTTGGGTGGATGGGTGGAATGGGTTTGCCGGATCCATTGACGTTGTTCGGTGGTGTTGGTTGGTGGTGGTGGTGAGGATGGTGTTAGCAACAACGACGACAGAGGGTTCGGCCAAAAAGATCGATGCCTGTCTGCAGAAACTGCGCACTTGAATGCTGGAAAGTATATGGTCGTGTTTTTCACCTCCTTATGTCTTGTAGGGTTTTTTACTGGTCTCAAAATATATCCTCCCGAGACACCTTGTTCATCTATCTATCTACGTGGAAATCGAGCCTCTACAACTCACGCTTATGTACAAAAGACAGTCTTCTCTCTTTACTACATACATAAAGTTGCCTATTTTAAGAAGTTCGTCTCCAATTGTAGCTCTGCTTGGTCATAGACACTGTAGATCGTTTCAAGAATCCCGGTCGCTTCTTCAAATCATAATTTCAGTTTACTGGTTCGAGTACAAATGGCTATAACATTGTTGCAAGAAGCATCGTAACTTTGATGTGTTTTGAAATGTTGAAAATATCTTTGAAAGCCTCTTTATAATAGATTCGATTTTATGTTTTACTGCATGTGAATGTCAATTTGTTTGAGCCTAGCGACCACACTGGAGATGTTTAACACACGCGTGTGTTTGCCCAAAACAAAATGACATTTTCATGGAGAATCTATATCAGAATCCTAAGTTTCAATCTGTCCGTTCAGGAGTTGGCTTCACGGAATTTAATGAAAATTTAGCTGCAGATAGTTTCTCAAATTTGTAGTCTAGCGACGAAGTTTCAGATCTCGATTTTCAGTATTTCTCGATAAATTAGCCATTTAATGTTTCTTAAAAACAACGTCTCCACTTCTCCAAATTGATGCTGTCGCAATCACGTGCTACCAATGCTGCCAGTCATATTTCCATATTTTCTATTTGTAAATCGTTCAACTATGTGACAGCTATTTAACAAATTTGGAATAAACGGCTTCTGTGATTTAAACAGATTGGATATTTAAATTGTAAAGCGTTTGAAAAAACTATAAAATATATTATAAACCCAGTGTTTTTGCGGCATTGCCATGACACGTGAGGGAGCTGGGTTTTCAAATATTTGAAAAACATTTCGCTGACATGACGTGGATTTTCGAGCGAAGCCAGGTAATTTCTCTAGTAAGGCTATAAATAGTTACCCTGTAGGTCTAATGAGGATTTACTATTATTTTTTGCTGCGTTGACTATTTTAGAATTCGGTGATTTTAAAGTCCAAGTTCAGAGAGAGTCGCCTTTTTTTTGTGATAAACGTGCGCGGGCATCAGCCGCTAGTAATTAGTAACAGATTTACGGTGAGTCATGTTCCTGTCGCAACCGGATATGGCTTGGCTCCGAATCAAATTTTGAGCCAGAATAGCTTTTGCACTTTTTCGTTCAGAATAGACTGGCTGCAAACGTTCGAGATCGATTTCGAGTCGGTTCTCCGTTGGACTCTGTGGCTGTGTGTGTCGCCTACTTAAGGGACACAATGGAGAGAAATCGAATAAAAAAATGTGATTATGTCTCTGCCAAATATCACCTTTATTGTCGTTATCGACGCATATCCTGACGCAATTCAGATGGAAATGTTTGAAGCTGAATTGGCGCCAGGTACAATGAATAAGAGATGGTTCGGGGAATGGTGGTCTTTACGTGCGGAGCTTTTATTTCACGTAACAATTAGTCGATTACGTTGTAGCGTTCAAATCAATATATTGACTGCGCTCACAGTTTTAAAATGCATATAAGCTGCCAAATATTGAGACTGTTGGCGTCATGGATCATTGATCGACTTGCGCTTTTAACTTTTTACGACTTTTAGCACTCACCAAGTGACGGTCACTACGTCGAGACGATTGATACAAATGGAAAACACTTTTCTATTAACGATATACAAATATATAGTTTAACATGTACGACCCGTCGGGGCGCAGTTGGTTTATGACGGACTGAGGTTCGGCGGTCCCGGGTTCGATTCCTGGCGCGGGCTTTGGCTCGGGGTACTGGTGAAAATGTGCCTCTCACATAGGGCCTAAGCTCTGAGAGGGGTACAGGATCTTCCTGTTGTGATCCGTCACTTCAGTGAATTTAAAAAAAAATATGTGTGTAGCAGTTACATTGATATATGCTGATTTATGTACCTATTTTTAGCTGTGTATTTTATGAATTTTTCCAGTTGGCGTAATGACTTTCGACACAATGGAAATCGTGATTAATTTAAGATTTCCAGACTTCATGATTTACCAAAGACCTTTACTATGGGCATGACGCTATATCGCTAGGTGGCGCAGAGGTGTCGAGTGGTCGAGAGGATAGCGTGTTTTCCTCGTGGCCCGTGATCGCGGTTTCGATTCCGGCCGACACCTTTGGAATTTTTCGGGCGAGAGAAATTCCTACGCACGCCTTCCTTTGGAATGGAAGTTGTCATTCGCTGTTAAGAACGCTTAATTGACGATAGTTCAAAGAAGCAATCGATAATTTTCTAATCAAGTTAATGTTACTTAAGGAGACTATTGGATTATTTTATATTCGTATAAGTATAATTCACTTTTATTAGCTCGTCGACAGCCTAATTGTCATTTTTACGAGTATACTCTGTAAATCAGATAACAATTATTCTGACACGAAGTCATCAACTCTCACACCATTTATCGTATTGGCATTTACGTTCATCGATCACTCGTGTTGCACGTAATTTTTTTTGAACCGCTTCAAGCTCCGTCTGGCGGTGAAAGCGGTTTTGTAAGGCCCGCGTCTGATTGGCTGTCCCCCCGAGTACGCGCGAAAGCTATCCGGTGCGCCTGGTTGCAGTGCACTAGGTCAAGTGGTCCTCGCACACGACCTACTTGAGGTTGCCGGCGTCGGCGTGTTGGACCGGCCTTGTGCCGCTTTTTTTTTTTCGGTCGGCCGGTACGAGGCGCCACCGCCGTCCACGTCGTCTATTTTCTCATTTCCTTTCGTGCCTTTCTGGCAGTCTCTCGGTTGGTTGTTCGTGTTTTCGGTGATTTGTGGTGTTGGCGGCGAGGCCGCATCAATTTTCCGCCGGCCTCGCACGCCGGGGTGGCGGCCTCTATCGGGCCGAGCACCTTCATCCGTCGTTACACTTACGAACGCGATCGCGATTCGATTACCATTCCGGGAATGTGTTTTAATCAGGTTGGATGACGAGACTTTTCGAAATAAAGACATTGCCAACCCAAAACTGATTTCTCCAAAAATCTACTGATTTTCGAGGCCATATTCTGAGAATAAGCTGTTTTTGAGTATTAGTTTAGCTTGGAGCTGATGAAAGGCTTCACTGGAAATACGTACGCTGCCGTCTTCATCATTCCAGACTTCCAGCGGATGCGATCCCGGGGATGGTGGGCTGAAATTCTGCTTATCTGGAGTGAAGCTGTTGGTCCGAGTTGCTACCTATCGAAACTGTTATTAGTTCTCGTTCATAGCTGCTCGGCTCATTGTTCGAATTCCCGCCTGGAGGGAATCAATTAAGAAATTGAAAACCTATTAGCACATTTCAATAGTATAATTTGAGACACTGTCAGCGCAAATTTTGTGGAACCAAATTATGTCCATTAATCAGGACCGGTAGTAACAGTTCAGTTATGTACATATTATCAATTATCCGAATGGCTACGGGTCACGCACGAGAAAGGCAACTACGAGATCGGTCAAGAACCCGAACAAGAAATTTGCCTTTACCGAGGCTGCGGATTTAATCCCTCCTAAATATTTAAAATAAAAGTGGCGCCTCTACACAGTATATGATTCAGTATATTAGGCACACGTGTATAGTTTACACGTATTTCGTAAATTATGTCTGTGTTGGTCAAGATACGACTCGCCTTAGCCCAGTCGGTATTGCGACTGACTGTGACTCGGCGGTCCCGGGTTCGATTCCCGGCGCGGGCTCTCGAAAATTTCAATCCCGGGGTACTGGACGTGCCCCTCGTATAGCGACTAAGCACCATGAGGGGTACTTAACGCCTGTAGTGCGGTTGTTAACGAACTCTGCGGTCACTACCTGACCTGTCACGGATATTCCGGCGTCCTCATAAACAAATGGGTCCAGTCTAACCAGTCTATCCAGGGTCGGTCTAACCAATTGCGTGAGTTCAATATGCAGGCGTACATATTTTCTCATGTGTACGCAACGGCGATTCGTAATCCTTTTTCTTGATCCCTTTCCTCCCCTAAACTTAGTACATGTGTTAATGACCATTTTGCCGAAAAAGCAAAACGTTGAAAGCTAGATAGATATAGCAGTGTTTATTTATTTATTTATTTAGTACATGTGGTTAACTAACTAAATAAAAACACAACGCACAAAGCTAGATAGTTTTACAACATAATCCGAAAGTTACAGTGATTTGAATTGATTGAAAAACGATTCTTACAAATATCATTCCTATCGTAATTGACTTTCAGGTCATGCCGCTAAACTACCTAGCTAGCTTTGTGTTTTTATTTAGTACATGTATCTACTTGCCATAATATTCTCATTTATGCATGGCCTTGCTTTCCTCATAGGGACGAGCCGCTACAGCCTTTTTATTCGTTGACCCGTCGAAGGTCCAATGCCGGACAACTGAGAAAAGTGATATATTCAAATCAACGCGTCACCTGCTTATTATCGAAAATGTATGTGGAAGGGGAGGATGAGTTACTGACAAGTTTTCCGGTTTAGCTGAACTGTGGACACCGGACCCTTTATGCCCAAATCATTCACCTCCCCTTCTTTACCGAAACCATCGAGAGAAGGGGATCGATCGTTCCACTGAACCGTCAATCCCAGGATGACCCCTGTCCCCTACCCACCGTACGTCTGGTGTTGGCTGAAATATTGAGCAATAATACATTGCCGAGATCGTAGGTCAAGTAACTCGAGGTTCCCATAAGTGTATTGTTTATTGTGCAATCATTTTGTGCAATTTGTTTGGGGCTGGGACGACGGACCGACTTTACTGCGCCACGCCGCGCTATAACAGGTCTACCTGTTGACTCTTTTCTCGGAATCACAACATGGTAAATCGTTGTGGTAGGCGAGGCCCAATTATGGTCTGCGTGATGGGAAGGCCTCCCCCCATTACCCCAGAGCTTCAATTACCGTAAATTTTATTTTTCGAAACTTTTTTGGGCTGCGGAAGTTCTTTATTGCTACGTCAGTGTGGAGCACGCTATTTTAATCCTTATCACAACCATTTGTGGCTAATCGCATTTTGGGTCGATTTTGTTTTTGACAACAAACGAATAATTATTATTATTACAATATACCCACAAGCAGCCCCAGGTGGGGCCTATGGCGGGGGTCGAACGACCAGTTAAGGACAAAGGTGTGGTTGTCCTATCCTAACAGGCTCTTGACTTG
>JAQGBY010005145.1:0-15173 GCA_034698785.1 Mycogona germanica | reverse complement strand
CGTCGTTTGTAAGTTAGTGACAAATAAATCAGTTTTCATCTACCTTGGAAGTACCGCATTTATCAATTTCTTCAGAATGGATCGAAAGTCATAGGAAACGTTGAAGATCCCCAGTTTGGTCAAAAACTTTATCTAGGCAAAATTACTAGATCGAACCTACCTGAAGGGGGACTTGGCTGAAAAACTGATAAACCTTTAAGAAATATTAACGAAAAAACAACGTAAAAAATTCAAACCTTATGTCGATTCTGTCTAAAACGATTAAAAACAGCATCTTAAGCATTATTAATCATAATTTCTCTTAATTTGCCACTGAAACGCAAGATTGCTTTTACGGACTGAACGTTTAACGGTTTCCCTTGTAACTTCATGACTGTTGATATTGATTGAAAATTAACTGGAATCTCTGGAACAAATTGTTTGAGCAAAAGTTTGATTTTAAAGATTTTAATTTTTAACATTGTCTAGAAATGTTCCTGGTACTCCCCTCCCCCCACACAACCAATATAGCCGCTATTATAAAGTGATCACTATATCTTTTTGTCCCGACATAAATTGTTCGAAACAGTCTGATCTATCTGCAGCCCTGCCCCGCTTTGAGATATTTGTTTGCGCCCACTAATCCACTAATGCCATTTGTCACTACTGCACCCGTATAATGGATATCGGCATTAATGGAAGGGGGTGGGGGTCGTTTTTTACCTGTCGCCTGTTGCAATGGTTTATCACTTGGAACTGGATTCTGAGGTTCAAAAATGTTGGATCTCGGCCGTGTGGCTTCATTGTTCGTTTGTTGCGCGTGTAAGTCTATTTTCGTCATTCGAGAACCCAACGCTGGAAATTCAAATGTACAGCAATTTGGAGCAAAATTTGGAGAGTATTAATCACAGCTAAGTTATTAAGGATGTCTACTCTGTAAAAGTATCTCTAAAAAAATTGAAGCGTTCATTCTGATTTAAAAAAATAAATAAGAAGTGGAAAATAAAAGTACAGGGTAATCGTTTTCACAGAGTAAAAGTAGCGAAAGTGAAAGTACGGTTTTATTAAAAATGTGAAGATTTCAGCAATTTCATTGAAATGATCAGTTGGTATATATATATATATATATATTTTTTTTTAATTCACTGAAGTGACGGGTCACAACAGGAAGATTCTGTACCCCTCTCGGTGCTTAAGCACTATGTGAGAGGCACATTTTCATTAGTACCCCGAGCCAAAGCCCGCGCCGGGAATCGAACCCGGGACCGCCGAACCACAGTCCGTCGCAAACAAGCAAATATGATCTTTGATGCTTTCAATGTTAATATAATACAATACGAAATAAAAATAAACAAAATAAGATGGTAAGATTTCCCCGAAAAATGAGTCTTTTGGTGGACTTTTTTTGTTCTTCTGAAGAAAATCGACAATACAACTTTTGTTCAACATCTCGAAGGGAGCAAAATGGCGCACTCACTCCACATACAACATTGATTTGATAATGTTTTGGTTGAAGAACATGTGTTAAAGCAGAAGATCGACCACAATCAACTCTTTACAAGGACACACATCGAACAGAATAAAAATGCCACTGTCAGAGATATGTTCACCGAATAATCAAGCAAAATCTCCTGAAACATAATTCGAACAAAAAATGACATAGCCATATGTTCATATATTATTTTTCCACAAGTGTTTAAAGTCTGTCCCAAGTCAATAGAAACATGAAAAATGCAAAGAAGAAATGTTGGTTCCTGGTAATGTTGTCTAGCTTCGCTTCCTATGTAGGGATTTTTAACGTGTATCAGACATCGTACAGACTCGGGTTCTACGGCTTTACATTCATTCCGAAGGAAGGCGCATTATCGTCACAGAAAACAATGACTACTTTTTTTTAACCAATGAACTGTAGTCAACCGCACTACAGGCGTTATGTCCCCCTCATGGTGCTTAGGCACTGTGCGAGAGGGAACGACCAGTACCCCGGGATCGAAATTTTCGAGAGCCCGCGCCGGGAATCGAACCCGGGACCGCCGAAACCAGTCAGTCGCTAAACCAACTGGGCTACGACGAGTCGTACAATTAAATCTAGTACTTATACCCTCCCATTATTAATTAATTTATATCTCATCGATACAAATATAATTTTAAAATAGCATCACTATTTATCGAAAGCATCACATTTCGTTAATATTTTACATACCATGACTTCATGTCCAAATATTGTTTTGGATGCAAAAATTACCTAGTGTGAGTAATCCTTTTTGAGGCGGCAATGTAATAAACATGAAAAACACAAAATTAACATTTCTGTTGTTGGCTTTTGGATGGTGGTGGTTGTCATAGAAAAATTTGGAAATGGCGGCCATATTTAACAAAAACTAAGAACGCGTAGGCCAATTTTCAAATCTCGTAATTTTCGTGGATTTTCGTGGATATTTTGATTCTCGGAATGTCCGCCCATTTCCAACAAATTTGTATTAAATACGCAGGTTTTGAAGAAATCGTGCTTTGTGTAGATTTACGTGCAATCTGTAATAATTTTTCAATAAATTATGTATCTATCAGCTTGCTCATGAAATTGCCAAAAAAATTACAAATGTTACCCGCAAGCAGCCCCCAAGAGGTGGGCCTATTGCGGGAGTCAAAAGACCAGTTGGGGACAGAATGGATTTATTTAAAAAGGCTCTGGAGCGGCCATTCCACTGTCTATACACTCTAAGCGGAAATAGGAGTTAAAATATGATGCTGATGTACATTGAAACTCATTCACTATTCTAGTGTGGCCCCTTCTACTTCTGTTAGAAACTGGGCACATAATTTCCCCGATATCAACATTAAAATTCCCCTTCCTTTAAAATCATTTTAATGCAGAAACGACATGTTTTGAGGGTAATAACAAAAAAATTGTGCTTAGATACATCTATACTTTGCTGTCGTGCATGGCACTATTTGGAAGAAAAGAATTGGCATTTATGTGAGCAGTTTGTGACGCAAGGAAAAAATCGCAAATTAAAAATATTGGTTGCAATCTGGTAATATGAATTTCCGTCCCTGATTTTTTGACAATTTCACAATGTGACAATCAAGCTGTGCTCGTTTAATAAAACGCTCAGAGTTGATAATTTAACCCGCAAGCATTGAAAGCCTAACATTAACGTGAAACCAGGAATGTGCACGCAATTCATATTCCGCTGTACCGCATGTGTTACATGTGTTAACAGAAAAAAGACTTAAGAATCCGGCCTGAAGTTATCACGCGTCAATGTCGGTAATATCCTAGAGCTCAGAGCCGGAATAATAATCTTTTAAGGCGATCCTTAGGGGCTTCCCCGTCACTTTTACTGGACGCAAACAAGATTACATGACATTCCCTGGCTGTGACGCATCTCTCTACGCTTGTCTTGAGAAACGATCCATCTATATCTATAAATTCGAATGTTTTTTTTTTTTTTTAATTCACTGAAGTGACGGACGGGCCACAACAAGAAGATTCTGTACCCCTCTCAGTGCTTAGGCACTTATGTTTGTTTGTGGGTTTGTTTGTGTGTATGTCCTTTATGCATTAAATGCATGACATTTTGGGAATTTGTTCACTACATTCCCGAGAAGGTTTATGCCAAATTTTTCTCTCCTACGATCATCAGATCACTATCAGATCGCTATCGATCATCAGATCGCATCAACTGCGATCCCCAAACCTGAGCTTCCCTGCAAGGCTTCTAGGTGTGCTCCCGCACTCATTCAGAGAAACCTTCAACCTTCTTCTCTCTTTTGTTCTTCTCGCTGACGTCAGTTCAGAACCCCCACCCCCTCCCCTCACAGTTTTCATTTATCGCCACCAGAGCACATTTGCATGCGTCGCGGGAAAGCACGGGAAAGCGGCAAAGCACGGGAAATCGGGAAAGCACGGGAGAGCGGGAAAGCACGGGAGAGCGGGAAAGCACGGGAAAGCGGCAAAGCACGGGAAAGCGGCAAAGCACGGGAAAGCGGCAAAGCACGGGAAAGCGGCAAAGCACGGGAGAGCGGGAAAGCATGGGAAAGCGGCAAAGCACGGGAAAGCGGCAAAGCACGGGAAAGTGCAGCAATGCGCGACGGGTCAGCTAGTATACAATAAATTGCCATAATCTAAATCAGATAAATTTCTCAAAAGAACTTTTTCCTCAGTGATTAATGTTTATTTTGTTTTATTTGGTCTTTATATTGAAAATATTATTCCGGTACGTAATTAGAAATGTATGTGGTTGGAATTGTAATCTGCATGGTGTGCTTTGTTGTCACGTGAAATCGACAATGTCATTCGTTTGACGTGGAGACGTCATATTTTGATTTTGATGCTAGTAGTAGTAATTTGTGAACGGTCATTTTATTGTGAAATATTGAAAATCAATATACTATATACTAAATCAATGTACTATCAGGACATAAAATTTTATTCAATTTCATTAAGCCGCTCGGGATTTAGTCTCCGAACAGAAAATGTTGAGGTCCTGTTTCAGCACGTGCAAAAATGATTGCTACATCCAAAGTTGTGCGCGGCAAAATATGATAGTTACAAGCAGGGGGCGTTTAGACATTGGAACATTGGGGCTGCTTGCACTCGTCACTACAAACTAACATTCTCTCTGAGAGAACGAGTCACGCCAGGCACGTCTAATAACAATGACGATCACGTGACCTGGATTCTCGCTTTCCGGTAGCTACGAAGCACCGCCCCTTGTCCCGTTTCCGCCCAATAGCCGAAGCAAGTCTGCCACATGAGTACACTGCATAACGGATCGATGACGCCAAAATTGCAGGTTCTTGGTTGACTCTTTATGAGCATAAATTGTTCTGAATATAGAAGTCCCCCTCCCCCTCCACCACCACCACCACCATACAATATCCAGCGAGTCCTAACATTATGGAGCGCGTTTCAGACCGCCACACTGCAAAAATGCTTATCTTAAATAAAGATATCAGTGTACTTAAATCTCGAAAAATTATCTTTTGAGAAAGGGGTTTTTCTTGCCAGACAATTTGTTTCTCATTTTATAAAAAAATGTTGTCTCACTTTCATCATGCATGCTTCTGAAATTGAAAATGTGACAACTGCAAAATAAGATATTGACTTAAACGATCGAAAATTGTGTTTTAGCAATGAAACTGTTTGTGAATGAAATAAATCTTGTGACCACCGCCAGCCAATCACAGTTAGGTGAGTTATGCAAACCGACAAGTGTCGACGCTATGTTTTGTGTTTACATTCGCCGTGACTAGGATCTTTCAACATGCTCGCATCACTCGCGATATTTCGCGAACTCTATTCAGACTCGTCAAAGTGAGAAGATTTTAAAATATTGTAAAGAAGATAATCGAATGAGTCCACGACTCCGCTTCAACAGCGTTGCTCCGCCATACTGTGGGGAAATAACACCGACTGTGACTTTCTGTCATCGAATCGGTTACTTCAATATCATTTACCCGAAGACGAGCAGCTGATTTTGTGTAGAATAGATATGCGTAGAACCAAGAAATTGATAAAATTATGCGAGTTAATGGGGAGGCATTACATTAGGAAGCCCGTTTTAGACGAAAGCAAAACTGCACGCACTTTATTTATTTACATTCACTGTAGTCACTGTACTACTACAGGATTTTCTGTACCCCTCATGGTGATTAGGCAAAATTCAAAGGACGATGTCGAGTTAAGGACAATGAAAGCTAGATAGCATCGGGAAAGCATTGTCCTTAACTCGACATCCGACTCGGCGTGCTTCGGCGCTATTTTATTTAAAATTCAAAGGTCTTTTAACTGTAGGGGTCGCGTTGCCTTTTTTGAGAGAATTGATTTTGAGACAGTTGTCTCAATAATATGAGAGATTTTTATTTTGTGTCTCAAAAGTAACATAATTATTTTTTAATAATAATTAACTGAAGTGACGGGTCACAACAGGAAGATTATGTACCCCTCTCAGTGCTTAGGCACTTTGTGAGGGGCACGTTTTCACCAGTACCCCGAGCCAAAGCCCGCGCCGGGAATCGAATCCGAGACCGCCGAACCACAGTCCGTCGCTTAACCAACTCCGCCACGACGAGTCGTACAAAACGAAATTGTATTAAATAAATTTAATACAATTTATTTATCAGAAAAGGTGAATTCGGGATAGCATCGAATGAAAGGCAAACCTAGTGGCAAACTAGTTTTCTTTATCTATATTTCTATATTTTACAATTTAATTAGAACTGGTAATTGCGAAAAATACAATTTCGAAAAGACGAGAAAATATTATAATAAAACGAGTTCGCCACACGGTTCGTCTTTCATTCGTTGACCAGAATTTACCATTACTGATTTACTATAAGACATACGTCCTATCAAAACCCATGACAACAAAACAATGACAATTTATTTATCTTAGTTTATCCACAACTAAAAAGAGAAAATTTTATCTAGTGGTTTTCATTGTAGTTTATCATAATTAAATAATAGTTATTCTATTTTTTGTTTGAAGAGTTTCTCGCCGACTCTGTTCATCTTTTCCCGGGCACAACTTGATATTTATTATTTATTTCAAGACGTCCTCATTATATTTGATTTAAAATTGCGAAACAAATAAAAAAATGTTTCGAACAAATGTTGCTCATTTGCGAAAGTTAAATAAAACTTAAATGAAATTTACAATAAGAAAGTGAAAAAAATGTGTGCTGTAAAAAATAATAACGCTACAATGCCCGATTTCCTTCTTTAGGTTACGTATTTGCACACGCGGCCTCAATGTCCGACTTTATAGAAGGCGACGGAACACATCTGTCCATGCGCTTGCTTTTGTGATATAAACACATTGGCGTCCAGTTTCACGGATTGAGGATCCTCGAATACCACTGTTCTTAGCAAAACTTCACGAATCGTTGAGAAAACTGTCGGAAATATTTAGTTACCATCGGATCCAATGTATTGGTTTTAGTAGTCATTTTCTGCGTGGAATGCTACAATTTCAATCGGTGAGATATGTCGATTAATGTGGGCAACTCTTGCAGTGTGATATGCCGCGTTTCGGGGCACAAACGGCCGGTAGATTTTGCTAGAGCTTCGGGAAGAGCGAATTATCGAGTGGACTATTGACCCGGCTCCTGTTGGAAATCCATTGTTGAGGGAGGCATCATCTGTCAAACACATCAAAGGTGCGGGTAAGTTCAATATATTGATTCTATCTTGTGTGCTGCTGTTTGGATGTGATTCAGGAGAGATAAATGATTGCAATTATGATCAGCGTCTGTAAAAAATACTGTTGAAAGAGGAAGGGCTAGGTGCTACATACGAGAGAAATCAAAGAACAGTTACATTACATCTGTATTATTGTATATATAGCACATGTTCAATAGGGGCAAATCAATTTGGACGATCATATTATTCATGTAAATGACTATAACATGTATATTCTCAAATTGAAAGTAATTTATTCCTACTTCCCAGATTGAATGACAATAAAAAAAATGTATAGCGAAACCATATCAATATTTTTTTTGGGTTGATCTGATTATTACAATTACAATATTTACCCGAAACCGGCCCCGGTTGGGTCTTTGAAATTAAGGGCAAAAATTGGGTTGTGTCATTTTTGAGATTCTGAAAGATTGTTCCACTCTGCAACACTCTACAATATAAGTTGAAGTAAGAGTCAAACTCACAATGCGAAATTCTTCAACTATTCTTCTTCATCAAAATCAAATAGAAACCGAACCGATGATTTCCTCAACATCTGTCTCTTTATACTACAACATATTATACTTTCCATTTAAATTTCCCCTAGCGTGGTTTTTATGGCCAACTTATAAAAATAAATCGGAATTTTTATTCCAATTTTTAAAAAACTTTTCTAAAGTTATGAATAAAACAAAAGGAAAATACAAATCCAAACAAATATTTTTGAAAATCTTGGACGGGTCCAAGATAATAAAGGCATGATACCATCAAAGAACCAGAAATATTGAACGTGAAAATTGTTATTTCTGTAATGTATACGAAACTCGAAATGAAGCCATTTCATCAAAAAATTTATTACCCGTTTCACAGGCTCGAACTCGCGCGCGCCACTTTTCGTTTGTTCTAGCGCTTTATACGCGCAATTTTGCTGCCAGTTAATTGCGCGTTTCTGACAATCATTCGAAGCATTTCAGATTACAACCTTGCTTCATTATTCTGTAAACAGATATCTGATTGTGAAATTTCTAGTCTGTTTGAATTTTTTTGCTTAGAGAGTGTGGTTGTGATCGATCTTCCAGTTTAATACAAGCTCGAAGTCGCGCCCGCCACTTTTTTCACTGGCGCTTCAATGGCGTTTTGTTTCGTTCATTTCAATTCATTCCACAATTGCTGGATTCGATGACAAAATTATTCAGTTGTATCTTGTAGACTAGGTATTCCACCATCAGATACCTGTTTATCATACATCATCCGGAATGCTTCAAGAAAATGACTGAAACGCTCAACTAACTGCGAACGACTGCGAATCTGTGACCGAAAGGTGGCGCGCGCGAGAGCAAGTGCCAGATTCTGTAAAGGGGGAAGAAAAACAGTTCGAACTAAAAATGAATTAGCCAAAATGTTAGTTTATTATTAATCTATTGCCAAAAAAATTATGTGATTTGATTAATTATTTCAGGGTGTTCCAAAATAATATAGGCGATATAGGCGTTATAGCTATATTGCATATAGGCAATATAGGCGTTCATTTATTTTGGAACACCCTGTATACACTTCGTATTAAAATAACGTTAAACATTAATGTTTCGTTTAAAGGATGCACGATGCTCAATCTTACTGAATGTATATCCTAAAAGTACTGTGTTTTCTCAATTTTTATTTTATTGTTATTGGCTACTAATTTTTTTATATTTATCGCTCCAGACAATTTATAAAGGACTTAACGGAATTTGTTTTAAAGTTAGCCCATACTCAAAGTAGCCATACTCAACACTATATAATAAAAAATGTTTATGCTCAATAGAAAGAATTAATATATATGTGTAATTGTTTAGCGTTACCAGTCACTTGATAATGGCCTAGCGGTCGAAAACTCGTGTTTTTATGTTCCACTGTACCTGACGGGTTAAAGTTTTTGTCATTATTTGTTCTGATTTCTTTTTTTGGAATTAAATATATAATTCCAAAAATTTTATAATATTTTTGCTTATGTTTATACAGTTTCAGATGGGCTCATCGAATCTTCAGCCTATTTAATTTCCACTTGTAGTTTCTCGCAATCCTCCCAGACAGTTTTGACTGGACGTAAAAAGTGCGATCATTCATATCTGGTTTCAATTTTATGTTAATAAGAAATAAAAGATGAGAAACGTTCTAAATAACTAACGTTGCATGTTCCTAAACAATCAAAGGTATATACGATATATAATGGTAGGAATAGCAAGGGGCTCAGGGCATTGGAATATTCATGTAATATATTATATATATCATTTATGTATTCATGATCGTCACGTAATTTATGGGGGAGGGGTCATTTTTGTCCATCAAGGTGATGTAGTGATTTTTTCTTCATTCATGGCTCGTCCTGCTTGCGTCCGTGGCTCGGGTGGTTTGCAGAGCTCGTTTTTTGGAAGAAAATCGGTATTCCTCGCACATTTATAATGTGTGGTATATTCGGAACTTTGGTAAGTGCTTTCAGAATACTGATTTTCAGACGCCAGACATACGAATCGCTTCCTGCAGGGTGCTTTACGCATTTCTACAAAAACTGTGCACTGCATATGCACTTATCTGGTCTGCGATGTCTCTAAAATTTGGAGATCTGATTTTGGCACTGTTTTGCCGTAGTCAATTGATAATCGCGACAATGGGTTCACGAGAACTTATACCCTAGTCACAATGGCCAAGCATGCTTATTCCAAGCATACTTAGCAAGGAAGGTGCGTTTAGACATTGAACAGAATCGGCACGTGCCGCTCGGCACTATGCTTTGACAAGAAAACACGAGACGCCCTCGAATGGCAATTTTTCCAGCTTAATTGTGCTCAAGATTTTTCAATTGTGCATTTTCGATCGACAATGTAGGTGCGCGTCGGGAGATGATTTAAGATGTCCAAATTTATGGGAATAGGTAGGTGGCGGGGTCGGGTCACATATAATAAATGTACAGTAACTGTGCTTTGTCTTATAATGATCATACCTTGCAAAGACAAAAATAAAAATGGTCACTGTTGAAATGCAGCGAAATAATTGAGGAGAACGAAGTGATTACTCTTGATTACATTGGATTACTTTATTGCTTGCTGCTACAACCGTGTGGCATTCTGCCGGACGCCATTTTGCAATCTACAGAGTGTGACGTTGACACTTGACGTCCTACATGACGTTCGTTTATGACGTGTTACATGTGACGTATATAACACTTGGCGTTTGACGTATGACGCGTCAAACACAGTAAACACATCAGGCCCATCATTCCCACACAAGGCCACTGTGGGATATATTTTGTGTAAATATCTTTGTACAAAAACCAGTTACAGTTCATTCACGTATCTTCTACATTTAAATGCAACAATTGAGGTAATGGAAGGACTACATTTTTGGGTACCTCGAGTGGTTTGGACAAGTTTTGTCCCCTATGACTAAAAGCCCTTTAACCCTGTAACAGTGGAGGACGGGTTGTCCCGTCCATGCCATTCTGCATACCACAGTGAAGGCCGGGATATCCCGGATCCCGAGTGTGGAGTTTGGTGGGTGCTGGCTCCCTGCGGTTGCCGCCATTTCCATTCCAGGGGGTGCTGGGTCCCAGCTCCAGCATTGTGGATACCTTTAATTCAAATCAAATCAAACCTTCAAAAATGTAGACCGTCGTAGCACAGTTGGTGAAGAGCCAGACTGTGGTTCATCCTGGTGGGCGTTGCTGGTCCTCGTCATCCAGCAGGGGGTGATCCAGAAGCCAACCATCGAGATGTACTGGTCCACCAGTGAGCTGGCCGACACCCCCTTCTTCCGGTACTACATGACTGAGCTCCAGTTCAGTCTCATCACCCAGTTCCTGCACTTTGTGGACAATGCCACCATACAGCAGGAGAAGGACACCCATCCCTGCTGGAAGCTGCACAAGATCTGGTCAGTCTACCAGTGCATGCTGGAGAAGTTCTGGTCATCCTACACTCCAGACAGAGAAATCTCAATTGATGAGAGCCTGCTCAGAATTGTGCCGGATTCGAGTGGAAGTGATGGTGATAGTGACACAAGTCCTGGATATCTGCTGGATGACTCATCCAGCAGTAGTGATATGTCATTGGAATTGTCAGATTCAGATGACGACCAGGACAGTGACAGTGCACCAAAAACGGTTGATTTCTGATTTGCAAATTTGGCATTTGGTGGGTGCTGACTCCCTGCCATTGCCATCATTTTCATTTCCAGGGGGTGCCAGGTCCCAGCTCCAGCATTACAGATATCTTCAATGCTGGATCGGACCCCCTGGACATCTTCAAAGTGTTTGTGGATGCAAAATTGGTGCAAACAATAGTGAGTGAAACAAACAGGTATGCTGGCCAAAGGTTGGCTAACTCTGTCCTAACACCAAGGTCATGCTTCCACCTGCACTGGACAGACATGTCGGTAGATGACTTCTGGATCTGGCTGGCCCTTGTGGTCCAGCAGGGGGTGATCCAGAAGCTAACCATCGAGATGTACTGGTCCACTAGTGAACAGGCCAACACCCCCTTCTTCTGGGGCTATATGTCGGAGCACAGGTTCAGTCTGATCACAATTCCTGCACTTTGTGAGCAATGCCACCATCCAGCAGGAGGAGAAGGACCACCCCTGCTGGAAGCTCCACAAGATCTGGCCAGTGTACCAGTACATGCTGGAGAAGTTCAAAACAGCATACACTCCAGAAAGAGAAATATCCATTGATGAGAGCCTGCTCCTAGGAGCACAAGGGCAACTTTGGCTGGCAGCAGTTCATGCCACTGAAGCATGCCCGGTTCCGCATCAAGCTGTACATGCTGTGTGAGGCCAGCACCGGATATGTCTGGACCTCAATTGTCTACACTGGGAAAGGAATGGCACTAGGGGAGAAGTACAGTGACCAGCCACATACTGTCCAGGTGGTGATGACCCTGCTGGATCCACTGCTGGACAAGGGGTACTGCCTGATGGCTGACAACTTCTACATGTACCCCTACTTGTCTGACCTGCTCCTGAAAAGGAGGACAGACTCCTACGGCACCATCCAGAGCAACAGAAAATACCCGCCACCTGGACTGAAAACCACCAAACTCAAGCAGGGTGAGCTGGTGACCTTCCAGCAGGGCAAGTTGCTGGCCATCAAGTGGTGAGACAAGAAGGACATCCACCTCCAGCCCACCTCCTTAAAGGAGGTGCAGTCATGAGGGAAATTGCTGTCCAAGCCCAAAATTGTTGTGGGTCACAACCAGATGGACAGAGTGGACAAGGCCAACCAGTGTCTCACCTACTATGACAGCATCTGGAAGGGGAGCTGGGTCTTCTACAAGAAGATCTTCTGGCACCTGATTGACCAGGCCATCTTCAACTCCTTTATCCTTTAGAAAAAGCTGGGTGGCCCGGCCAAAACACTTCTCAAATTTCATCAGCAACTTTTAAAATTGATAATCTTGGCACACTTCAAAAGTGAGATCCAGCAAGTTGCCAAGCTTGGTGGCCAGTCGTCCAACGATGATTCAGCACATCTGGTGGAGCAACACTTTCCCGAGCATATTCCAGCAACCAAATGTAAAAAAGGTCACTTAAAAATGTGTGGTGTGTGGTGTGCCAAGGTGGACAAGAATGGAAAGAAGATTCGGAAAGAATCTTCATATTATTGTGTTGGAACTGCCATTGGGGCTGGCAACCTGTGCAGCACACCACATGAGCTAGAGAATGCCTCCTGTGGTGTAGGTGTGCATGGTGGCCCTCACGGGCCGCACCATGCACACCCCTGTCACCCCACTCACCAGAGTGTGGTGAGCACCGAATCATTAAACCCAAAAACATGCATATGCATACAATACACTGGTTAGGGGAGCAGTCAATCTAGTACGCTGACCAGCCCCTCCTGGGTCATGGTGGCCAAACTGCCAGCGCCACAACCCAATGGTCGTAGCTGTACGTGTCACATGCTGCAGGTGGCATGCGCATCTGCTGCTCAGCAACATCCTGTATCACCCAGTACAGGTCGGAGTCGTCAGACTTGCAGCACTGTGGTGCCAGCAATGGAGGTGGCCAGCAATAAAACTGGTTAGGATGAAGGTAATATATTTTTAATTTATTTATGAAGTCTCATCAGTGTCGAGTTACCAAGGTTTTTGTCCCGCGTTTGGTTTCCTATATAATGTCAGGTACATTTTCTAAGCGAATAATCCATTGTTCTATGTTTTAGTGAAACACTGGCTGAAACGTCTGTTCTGAAAGAATTTACACACCAAAGTTGCGATGTCGAGCCATTGCATTATGTACAACCCATATAACACCAGAAGCCCTCTGGACAACAATAATGCTGATCCAAGTGCCTACCACTTCACAGCTGATGAATTGCAAGTGGGGGAGGTAAGCTACGTTCATTTCAGTCTTTCATGTCAAATTAAAAAAGTTCTTTGTTAAAATCCCAAATTGGCTTAATCCACTCAAAAAAGATGATGAAAACCATGGGTGGATCCCCCAATAATGCAGTAAATGCATGCTCTAATGTAGTAAACTCCAAAGCTCTTTCAAAATGGTAGAATGAACACCGAAATTGCTAAGACTAATGAAACTACTCAAGCTAGAATAGCTAATAAGATGAGACAAATTGCAATGACAAAATCGTGACTTTTCAACAAAATTTTGTGACAAAATCGTAGAAGGAAGAGAGAGTAAAATGAGACCAGCATAGTTCTCTTGTGCATTGTGCCCCACATGGTTGCCACACCTGGGGCAACTGGCTCAGCACCAGTCACCACTTCGTAATGCCCCTGGTGCACCGCATGCTTGGTGGCTCTGTTGAAGGAATGCAAAGCCTAAGTGTATTTACTGTGTATGACACCACGTCACATGTGAAATGTCAAACATCAAACGTCATAAGATGTCAAATGTAACTTCCTGTTTGTGGAGCTTACTTCCTGTAATATTGCAAATGGTGTAATGTAGAATGCCACATGTTATAGTAACTAAGTAATTTTTTTTTAATCAACTGTAGTCAACCGCACTACAAGCCTTACATCCCCCTCATGGTGCTTAGGCACTGTGCTGGGAATTGAACCCGGGACCGCCGAAACCACAGTCAGTCACTAAACCAACTGGGCTACGTCAAGTCGTACTTAATAAACCAATCCAATGCAATCCAAGGTAATCACTTCGTTCTCCTTAGTTTCTTTACCACAATTCAACAGGCTCAAAAACACTGGGAGATCACCGAGTACCCACACCACCATCCAGCTCCACATGAGCTGAGTGGCCCAGGAGGTGCAATTCCTTCAACAAAAGAAACTGTTGGAAGTGCATGCCTGCCTACTTTTGTGTGTCTACATGTGCCTTTGTGTCATGTATGGCTTTGCATGACTATTTATCCCCAGCGCACCCTCTCTGTATAGGGGTGCACCATACAACTTGTTTTCTTCTCTCTTACGTGAGTCTCTAACCCTGTCTGACCATGTCTGTGTTCAGTCTCTCTTTTGCAAATGCTGATTGTGGCACATACTTTATATGTTCACAGCAATAAAACTATTTTTTTGTACTTAAAAACCTCCCTCATGCTTAAATTGTGGTGAATTTCAACAGAAACTCTAAAATTCAAATCAATACAGAAATCTTAAAAATTTCAAAAAACCTTAAAAGCATATTATTGTCTTTCTATGTTGATTTCTTATTTGTAGTGTATAATATTTATAAGCTTTTAACTACATGCAGACAAAAAAGGTAACTTAAAAATACCTTTTAATACCAACGAGAATTTATAATGGGGTATGGGCTAATCCCCACCTCAAGAGATGATCGCTGAAATCTCAGACATTGTTGTTGCCACTGTTGTTCCTATTAAAGTTTTAGTTAGATAATTGTTGGAGCTGTTCGGATTAACATTTGCCTGCTGCCTAAACACCAAGAGTGGTGCAAAGATGCCTAGTGAAATGACTACCATATTCTTGTGTCCATTACCCGCCAGACAATATCCTCCCCCCCCCCCTCGATAAACCGAACCTTTCCATTGGCCTCTCCCCCC
>JAQGBY010005144.1:0-15175 GCA_034698785.1 Mycogona germanica | reverse complement strand
CTTTTGGTGAAGGGAGGAATTGGATTTGCCTAAAAATGAAGATTGTCTTCGGAAATAGGGTTTAAAATGTACCAAGAAACAAGCAAATTAACAGTTGAACAAACAAACGTTGATGGCAGCTTCTGTTGAGTTATTGCCAGACTTGTTTTTTGGCGCCTAGGGCCAGAAGATATAGTTGCGCCCCGTCGCGACTAACTTTGCGAGGGGATTTTTTATTCCAAAATAGGTGTCCTTTTAAAGGTATAGAAAATGTAAACAATGTTGCGATAAGATGCGCGAAGCGCAATTATTTTGTATAAAGAAACTGTTTCTTACTTACTTCCTCTCTTTTTCATCTCTAGGAATCATCTTCATATTTTCCTTTACATTAGTAAAAAATTGACATTTCACATTCATTTGATTCGAATCGAGAATAAACAATCACCCCAGATGCTCTCTCCAATGTCTCGCCTGAATTTCACTCATTTTTCATTTCATTTAACTTCACTCACGCTTCGTTCACATTATTATTTAAATGAATATCACATTTTGTAACCTCCGAATATCTCGAGTATTTCATAAACAAACATATAAATAAATATTCAATTAGAAAACATTCGGTGCATTAGAGATGACCGGATAAAGTTGGCTGACGCAGTCGCATGGACTTTGGGCGGGAAAACGAAACCAGAAGGCAAAGCCGGGCGCCATTTTCATTAGTCCGGGATTCGCCAGTTCTTCACCGAGCGATTTCTGCCGAGTTTCAATGTCAAAATGACCTCCGAAGATTGGTTCGAGGAGCGTTTAAATCGGTGGACGGCAACAGTTTCGAAAGGAAGACGAGAGAACGAAACAGGATCCAAAATTAAACGAGAAATTCGTGCGAGTGCCCAATCGGTTCGGTTCGGTTCCCAAAATTGTAGCCGCGGAAGTTCTAAAGCTAGTTTGTTGAGCAGGAATGTGTGTCGCTCGTCGTAAGCTAACCTCGCTCAGTGTATTCCAAATGGTGGTGTTCGCGCTCATGAAATGGTAAGATATGCCGTCTTCCCGACTTTTAAAAATATTAATTTAGGCCTATTGAAATTGACTATTGTACAGTGTTATTGGCATTATTGAAGAGCGCCCCCTGTGCCGCCCGGAGAGTCCCATAAACGAGAGAGTCCGAGAGGTGGGAATCGAACCCGGGACCTTTTTAATTTTTCGTGATTGCATGAGAAATCTTAATTGGGCTCGAGATTGGGGCTAAATGGGTTTTGGAGATCGCAGGTGCTTTCCCGAAATACAGATCGCGCGGCCGTATGATATTGGAAGTGAAACGCACCCCCCCCCCCGGCACGTGATTGAAAATCTCGCGCACATTTCATATGGGCGAATTGCCATTCGACAACGTGAGCGAAAAGTACTTTCGTGTCCTAGCACGGACATGAAAATTTTGTTCCAATTTTATCAACGCACCCTACTCAAGCTTGCTTGGTCAGTGTGACCGCACGAATTGTGTTCTCGTGTTGGCAGTGATTGCCGCCGTAGGAGTTTAGCAGGGGCAGCAAAGAAGAATTTCTGTTTTGTTGGAAATTTCAAAGTGAACGAAAGAATAATTCGAACTGATTTTTTCCCGAACAAATTGGTAACTGAAATACAAATTTTGTTCGTGAAGCAGTGAAATTATTTTAATGTCTGGACCGGATTTTTCGGTTGTCGACTTTCCGCATATGCATTTTTTTACAGAGTGAAATTGAAGTCCCCTGCAATATTGTGGCGGAGTGTGACGAAAATGCACAGCGTGTGATGAATGATGAGCCACCACCACAAGCTCCAAGACAAACTGCCACCGTCACGGATAATGTTGTAGACAAAGCAGGTCTTATTTGGCACGAATGAAACATGACAAATGCAACGCCAACTGCTGCGTTAATAATGGTAAAAGCGAGTCAAAAATACAGACGAGAGATAACGACCAGACGAGACACGAAGCACCTGTGGTAAATTACGCTAACCTGTCACATTAGGCACAATTCACACCAAATTGTACAGGTATTCTCGAGACATTACATCTAATAAAAAAACAGGGTCACCCGACACTCCGGGGGTCACTCGAACGAGGTCACACACCATCCTGTCTTTCCGTCAGGAACAAAATCCAGAAACCGAAATTCGTTTTCGTGGCGCACGATGTCCACTTCTGGTGAAGCCAGACAATCAATTAATCAATTAAATCTATCAATTCTCAATATTTCCATATGTAGTAGAGGTGCATGTCGCCAGATTTAAGCGAAAAAGGCGTAATCTTGTTTGCATTCTTTTGAAAAAATGGTATTTCAGCCGTGAGAGATGTTTTCCTGGGCGATGATGTCTTTGAGTTTGTAGGCGCCACCACAATTGACGAAGACAGGTTGAGCAGGTGACAAGACCAGTGGCTCATGCGCACGACAATGTAAACGAAAAACCGTAAACGAAATAGTAGGACCAACAACTTGACTGAACTTTGGAGACAACTAGGCCTTCGCGAAACGGGACAGCGGCAGCATCCTCGCCCGCCACCAGAGGACAGCACCAGCCAGATATCCGATCCTCTTACTCCACTGCGTCGGTTCGAAACCTCATTTCCTCCTCGTCAGTGACGTCAGTGCCTGAGGAAGAAGACGTGTAGCGGAATTTGTCTTCCGAAAAAGTTCAGAGGTCTCTCGCTTTAGCCTTTTGTGTATTCGACTTCGGCGCATCGTCCACATCGTCCAGTTTGACCACTTTTTAGAACTTTTTAACAAAATCAAAAAGAAACAGGCCACACAACAAAAGATCAACTTGATAAATCCTCTTCTCTACATGTAATGTCATGTACATAGAAAACTAGAAGCGTTTAAAAAAGAACTTCTAGCAAAAGAACTGAAAAATGTCATGAATTGTACGACATTGAACTTTGACGTCATAAATCACACACCATGTCCATAAATCGCAATAAACACCAATGCATAATTCAAATTTGACTAATTAGAACGCGTACTTTTTATTGCGGAGAGATGTCATGATGATAAGAAGACGCGGAAATAAAGACTCCTTGATTTAATGTGTGTGAGTTGCGTCGTACGATCGAATGAAAAGTTCGCAATTGGTGAACCCGACGCGGGTCTCGAACCCATGACCCCACCAACGGCGGGAAAACGACTCCCGCGGCGGGTGTTTACGTGAGGAGCCGGACGGCGCCCCCTCAACCCCTGGAGTCCAACCCTCATTTATGCGCGTGCCACACGCGCCATAGTCCACCCCTTGATTGATTCGTGAATGCGGCCCGCGAGTGCCGTTCTCGGTTGCCGCATGCGGGGTTGCGCAACGAAATGCAAGATTGGCTAAAACAATTGGGACCAATCTTGTCCTCGCTCGGACTCGTCGTCTCTCTCGTTCCAATGTCTGAACGCTCCCTGCTCAAACATAATTTGGATTAAGGATTGGACTCTGTTCAGTTCCGATGACTCGGACATTTCCGATTGGAAACTGGTCTCTGACGTCACATTGTACGACTACCTTCTAATCGAAAGAATTTGTCGAGTGTGTGATTGTATTTTTGGTGTGTTGTCCGGTTTCCTCGAGCAACAACCTGTTGCATTCGAATGTTAACAGGATGAATGATCGTGGTCCTGTTACCGCTGTTTGAAGTCAATCTCTCTCGCCAGTCGCCACTCTCCTCTGGCTGTGGTCCACTCGACGGACGGACGGACGGCAAGGCCACTGGCTATTTTAAGTCTTACTTTGGTAACAAGGACAAAGGCCCAGGGCACTGACCACAAGGAGGAGCGGCGAGCTGGGACTGTGCAGCCTTGGCGAACAACGCACAATGTATGCGGCGACTCGAGATGATTTCACGCAACTACCATTCTGTTAGATTTTTCTGGTTGGAAAAATTCATTTTTTAGGGCTCCTTGGCACTCGAGGAAGTTCTCCCCTTGACGTCCAAGTAGGAAGTTTGAAACAAGCTAAAAAGAAATTAAAATATTATCTTTTTCTGGAATATTGAACATCATTAAAATTGGCAACCGTCTTAAGAAGTCAGCCATTTTTGGAAATCGTCATGATGTTGATCTTCGTCCAGGCGTCTTAAGAAAGGACTCATATTTTATTTTTATTTTTTTATTATTTTTTTATATACAATTATTGTAATTTCAAGTGTGGTGTTCGCTAGGATTTATTATTTTTGATTTAGGGAAAGTGATTGTATGGAAGTAAGGGCTATTCATCTCAGTTGACGCTCGCCTCAATTCAAAATTCCCACCTTCTGGTTTGAGGAAAATGCCGTCAGACGGCGATGACGTCTTGGTTATTCTAGTTAACGTTGTTCTAACTGTAGTGTCTTTATCTTAGCG
Source organism: Mycogona germanica (assembly GCA_034698785.1). Taxonomy (NCBI): domain Eukaryota; kingdom Metazoa; phylum Arthropoda; class Diplopoda; order Chordeumatida; family Chordeumatidae; genus Mycogona; species Mycogona germanica. The sequence goes on along the minus strand of JAQGBY010005144.1, from coordinate 10,844 downwards.
TTGGTTGAGCGTGGCCACAATCGTTCGTCTTTTCTCGAATCCACCCTTAAAATAAACCGCCACCAGTCATTTTTTTTCTTAAGTCGGCGAGCCGGATTTTTAGGCTATAAAAATAACCGTGCACGTACGAAGTTGAAACATGCTCTAATTGACATATCATTGACACTATCATTGACAGATGAAATAAAGGTCAGCACTTCGGGGGAAAAATTGACAAAATATTTTCATTCGATGGATTGAAAAAAGTGCCAATATAGACGTCCTCGTTGAATGTACAGTACCTGGGATGTACAGTAAACTGCTCGTCGGACGATGATTTTAATTTTTATTTCATTTACAAATATTATGCAGATTTCTTATTTTTTTGTTAAGAAGTATCTTTATATTGATAATTATTTTTAGCCCTTTTTGGCTCGCTCATTTCTAATCTATTCAACTCAATATGCTGGAAAATTATGCAATATCACATATGTGTACGGTCATCTAAATATTCTTTATTATCTCAAACCCCGCTTTTTAGATGCTTTTAGATACTGTATATGATTTGATGAGAGAGAGAGAGAGAGAGAGAGAGAGAGAGAGATGAAATATATTTGCGGGTGATGATACTGAATGAAAAATGAATGCGCAGAAAATGTAGGTGAACGCCACCGATTCCGGTTTCCTAGTGATGACACATTCGTTTCACTCACTATTTATTAATAGAAACTAGAATCGAAATGAAATATCTTGAAGAAAGAAAAAAAATGTTGTCCATGACCACCACAGCACCTCCACCTCCTAAAATTAAAAAAAAGCTGATCTCTCGTCGAAACCCTCGCATTCATCATGCGACGTCCTGCCGAGGGTGCTGCGCCCACTTGGCTATACGTAATGTATACAGCTGACCCGTGCCCGGGGAGGTCACCCGGTAGGGGGACATGAGCTCTCTCTCTCTCTCTCTCTCTCTCTCTCGCTCACATCCACTGGCTCTCCTCCTCCTCTCCGCTCCTTCCTTCCCTCTCTCGGCCTCGCGGGGCCAAAAGCAAAACGCACACTCGTCGTCATTAGCCGCTGCCGCCTCCTCGAAGGCCACTTTCGGCAAGCGCACCTTTTCTCGTCCACCACCAGCCACCAGCCACCAGCCACCAGCCACCAACCGAACTTCACTTTTTTTCTCCTCTTCTCCACTGCCAAAAATCTCTTTCCTCGGTCGCTCGGAAAAGTTTCGGACCTCGAAGCAACCACCAGCACGACCGAAGGAACGCGCGTCCGTCTTCGATTGCAGTGCTTAGACCGAGCGCCCTGGACTGGAGATTCAAATTTGGAGAAATCTCGCCTCTCTTCGCCAGTTCCGGTCGAGATAGTTGCTGTTGTCCGCTTCTCAGTACTGCACCGAAAAAGTTTTGATTGGAGGACGTGGATTGCGACTGTCCGTTCAGACCGAGGACACCTGGGTTCTCGGATTCGGACAGACCCTGGTTGAGACGCGACCCACTCCACGCTGGGACACCCGTCCGGACGATCCTGGAGACGTGCCGGAGACATCCAGGAGACGGTCCTCGCTGGTTGATGATCAGGTCTTCGGTCCACCAGGTGGTGGTGGTGGTCATCCGCGCATTCCGGACATTGGTCCTGAGGCGAGTGCGCGCCCATCACGCTGTCTCATCGCGCTGAGACGCCGTTGCCAGGCAACCGCGCGCGCTTACGGATGTTGACGCTCGGAATCGGATGCGTTTCCGGTCTGGAATCTCAATCTCGGTTGGACGAAACCCTAAACTTGACGACTCTCTGTGCTGGCTCGGGCCTCTCTGTGCGTCAGTTCGTCAATGGTCGGCGCTGATTTGTGTGGATTTACGCGTGAATCCGCGGTTAGTCTGGAGGTCGTTATTGGTGGCCCCTTGAAGAAATTCCTGCGTCCATCTATAGGTGTCCATCTCGGATGTCCCCGACACGCTCCGATCGACTGAGTTTATGACACTTTGACCACGCTCGTTCGTATTACACTAATCGGGGATTAAGCGTCAGTGGTGTTTCCTGACACTTGGCTCGGACGACTTGGACAGGTAAGTTGGCGCGTCATTAATGCGTCATTAACGCTGGCGGAGAGAACTTTTGCCCAATTGTCCGTGCCACCTTCATCCACCATGCTGTCACTAAATTTCAATTGACAAGAGGACTTTAGGGGTTCGAATCCGTAATTGTTTTCGGCCAATTACGGATGGAAGTCTGGAATTTTTTGGACACAGAGCCACAACTTTGATCGTTACAAAAAAAAATACCCGTTTTCGGAAATGGACATTCTTTTTCTGAATTAGCAGATACACGAGTCCTAAAACCTTCAGATTTAAGCGAATAATTATTTCGGGAGTTTGTTGCGGTTGAACCCGAGTAAGGAATTGGCACGCTTCACTGATCAGACAATTAGAATTTCGTCGTTAATGCGCTTCAAGTTCGTCTTCTCTTAAATTTGACCGCGTTCGTGAAGACGCTTATTAAGTAGCACCTGCGCATCTGTTCAGGTGTAATTTCACTCTGTTTGTTGGTCAGCTGAGCTGGATACCAGCAGCGTTAACATCGACTAGCACCGATCAACGGAAACTAAGATTTGGTAAAAACAATGTAACAACTCCAACTCGAAGATTATTAGTTAAATTAACCTCAGAAATGTGTGGTTTCAATTTAAATAAATGACGAATGAGTTTGTCTTTTAAATTAACTTGATCAACTGTCGCAATTTAGTTGGTCGAGAGCTGATTGGAGCTGGTTCGACGGTCCCGGGTTCGATTCCCGGCTCTCGGTGGTTGACACTCCAGAAAGAATAACGTCCTAGATGTCGTGCGGTGTGGGTAGTTAGCGCGTGGATCACGGGTTCGATTCCCGACGGCGCCCTTCATAATTTTCGGTGGGAAATGGTGGGTGCCTGGACGATATCGGGAACACGTTAAAGATTCCTATTTAGGTTATTTAGGTCGCTTACCTGAGGAGATTTTAAGGCCGAGCTGGCTACACCAAATGCTAGATGAAAACAGTCTCTAGGGACTGATTGATCGCTGCATTCGAATTTACGGCTTGTCCAGATACAGTACAAGAATGCTTGTTCACCAGATCTTAGTCCAACCGGAAGTGCTGATAATTTTTCTGGGCCCAGACGTCTTCACACGATGGTTAAAATTGGAACCGACGACTGAAGTTGAGTTGTCGTCGAGTATCAGGCAGTCAGTCTGCAAGAGCAGAGATAACCTGTCAGGGAAAAATGGTCGTGTCCACTTTTTTGAAGGACATCGAATGACGTCGTGCATCTGGCATTTTTTTTTCGTGAGTGAGCTTAGTGCTCGGTTTCAAGTTTCTTATTAAAACCATGTTTGTTTGATTGGTCACAAAACGTTAAACAAAAACAAATAAACAACACTTCGTCAATTGGTACAAGTCATTCTGATTGAAACGAGGCGACTGTTTGTCGAGGAGATTAGTCAAAACTCGATCAGAACCAAAATTTTGACGTAGAACTACGTCATTTTAATTCGTTTAACGTCCGCGAGATGGAATGCTCGGAATGTTTTCAGGTCTCGAGTGTTTTTTCAACAGTTGACGGCGACAATTGTCACTTCAGCTCGGCGAATTGACCACTAGACAATAAAACTGTTTCCAAATCAAGCGTCTTGTCAAACTAGTTAAGCTGACTGAGAAAAAAAAATCCTAGCAATCAGAATTTTTTTGCTGGTTGTTTAATAGGTTTTCCTATTTTTTTTTGTCCATTTGCAGAAAAGATTACGAAGACGACGACTCTGGCGACGTTGGGCCTCTTCATTTCCGGTGAGTGACGACATCTATGTGCTTAAAATATGACAACGTCTTGGTTTTATCGAACGTGGTTCAGGCGATTGATTTTTAATTGTTTTTTAAAAGGTTTCTCGTAGCGAATCTGGTCAAACGCTTTCTTTAGATTCTCGCAACGTTCAAAGAAAGGCCAAGAACCGCTGTGTATTTTTCCCCCCGAAATATGTCTGCTGTTGGAGTCAAATTCTGATGACAGATTTTTGGTGTTTTCCTAATTTTATGCCGAATTCAGTCTCGGTCGTGACAATAACGAGTTCCCCGAATTATCGTGATGGTTTCATAGATCCGAGGGAGAACATGATCACGAAAATATCAAACTCAATCAACGTTCGTGCGTTTCAACTTACGGAATGTTTTCTTGACTAAATTGTGTTGATCGGCTAAATTGAGCTCAGCAGGGTGTCTTATTTTTAAAGATCGATGGAACACGAGTACCGGTTTTTTTTTGGTGGCGAAATTAACGGCAGTTCTCCCCTTCTTTTAATATTTTAAAAGTTGAACAGAAGTTTACAGTTTCACGTCATCAATAGTGGAAAATTGGGATTTGGTTAATTAGATTAGGGATTGGGTTCGATGGGATTGAGGGAGAGGAGGGGAGAGGGTGAGATGAGGGTTATCCAGAGATTTTGTGGACAGGACACTGCGGGAGTCCCCAAATTGAGGTTCGTGAAGATGCGACACTTTTCCGTGTCTGATTTGCTCGTGCGTGTTATTGCTCGATTGTGGTGTTGGGGGGGTTCATGCCGCCGTGTCTTCCTCAACCCCCGTCCCCCCGTCCCCCCAAACACACACACAGATCTAGATGGGGACCCCCTTACCTCATCTTGGCCGGAGTGGTCTGGCTTAGGGCCGGCGCGAATCAACAACACCTCCAACGTCTTCGGAAATCACCGCTTTGCAACTTCATTGGCTGTGAATTCGTGTTGATCGAGTAGCTTGGATTTTATTTTGAAAAAAATAATTTTGATGTCCTTCGAAATGAAAATAAAATTGAGAATTGAGAAGATATCGACTGATTAAAGAGTGAAGTTCAAATTTTCCAAAATAATTGGATACATTTTTTTATTTTTAAATCCAAGAGAACATAAGATTTCTAAATTGTAAGACGCAATATCCTCGTGAGACCTGGTGTACATATATGTACATACAGTAAAGTTCATTTGCCGTTTTTTTTTTAAATTTCAAATCACTAATTTTATCGAAATTAGTTTCGTAGTTTATTTTGGACAATTCTTTTTATTATCATTTTTTTCGGGAATCCAATAAATTTCAATTATCAATTTAAAATCCGGTAAAAAAACCGGTCATTTATTTTATAATTACTGTTTAATGTCATTCATTCGGCCATTTATGTTTATGAAATTTGATTCGATCTTGTCGATGTCAATATTTGGTGGATATATTTCCTTCATTCTAAATTAAATCTTTTTTTCAAATTAAGTTACCCAAATTACCTTGCGTCTGCCAACAATGTAAGGCAACAAGTTCCGATTCTTTCAATAATTTTGAAATTCGGACAATTGTGTATTTTTGGAAGTGATTCTAATCCGTTGGAGTTGGTCCTCTGCTGTTAAAAGCTAAACTAATGAATGCACCGGCCCCGTGCCTCGCCCCCTCAACCAATAAGCAATAACCGAATCCCCTCCATCACTTTCTACCCATCCCCGCCCCATCTCCGCTTCCGTGACAACAAATCCGTGGAGGGTGTGATGGGGGTCCACTACCCCCTTCCCCAAAGGCATCTATACGTTCAATAAACTCTATTGGAAATGAGCTGACACGAGGACAAGGAAAACAAGAAAACAGGAACGGGATGTGAGATGGAACTCGGATGGAACGGGAAAGGTGGGAAGGGTTTCGGATCCTGCGGTGGGAGGGAAGGGTTTGGAGACGCGACTCGTCAGTGTCCCGTCGGAGAATGAGGAAGGGGTGGAAGGGGGAGGGGATGCCTCGGCTTCCATTCACAAACACAATGACATCGATCATCATCGCCGGCAAGCTGCTCAAGAAAGTGTGGCCCTGGGCGAAATAGGACTCATCGGGACGGCATTTTTCGGGTTCTGTGTGTGTTGATTGCGAGTGCTTCCTCCCAACTGTCGTTCGAAATGGTCTATGACCACGAACTGCCCTTATTTAGTGTCCTGGGCGATTGCCCCAAGTCCTTCTAGAAGATGCCGAATGCCGTAAGATAGGGTCGCACCTGCAGGGAGACTGGGAAGAGTCCAGGAGAGCCCAGGAGAAGGGGAATGGGAGCGTCTTCCTCTTTGCCAATGTTTGGACAGTGATCGAACACCAAACTCTTGTCAGATAGATATTTTATGATTCTGGGAACTGTCTACGAACATAAAACATTTCGAATTTGATTTGGAGAAAAGTAACTCCTTCCTTGCTTTAGGAATTTGAATTCGCTCGAGATTGGGGTGAAATGGGCCTTCGAGATCGTGGTCGCATTTTCGAAATACAGATGGCGTGGACGAATGTTGTTGAAAGCTGAACGAAACCCTCTGCAGCACGTGTTTGCAAATTCACGAATGCATTTGGGTTGGGCGAATTGTCTTCCGAGAAAGCGCTGTATATTCTTGTGCTAGCACTGCTCACGCGAATTTCCAATATCTAAACGCACCACTCTCCCGCGCTCGTGAAATTGAGATGGGCGAATGGTTGTTCGAGAACGAGCAGGACCTTATCCTAGCGCGAACTCGCCGATTTTACTCCGACGCTAAACGCACCCTGCTCAATCGTACTATGATTAAATATGATTGGACTATGTGAAACATCGGCGTTCGATTCGGAGCGCAGGTTTTGGGGTTCGAATCACGTATGAGTGGAATTAATTATGAAATTAATATCCAGCCGGCACAGGAAATCAGATCATCTGGATTCGATTCCCGGTATTACACTACAATGACTTGCAATAAATAATTGGATAATTAGGCGCGAGATTAGTGAGATTCCGATTGCGATGAAATGATGAGGTTTTCCTAACCAGATGACGTCACGCATTCAGTTGAAATTTTTCTTCTGTATTTCGAAGTATTGGTGAAGAAGGGGGTGAAGAGGTTGCGAGGATCGGTTACAAAAGAGAGCTCGAAATGCAGACGTTATCGCGTCTCGTCTCGACTGTCAAACACGAAATTAAAAACGACGTTAGCACACAAGGTGATTCGATCGCGGATATTGTCGCCTATCTAGCCCATCTTTGATATAAATTTTGATAACGGCGCTATTCAGACGCTAGAACTCAGCCCCCTCAACCCTCAAAGTGTCATCAAAAATGTTGCCTCAGATGCTCTCAACCTATTGGCTGTTCGCGTACACGCTCGTCACTCCGCTTTCAGCCGTTGGTGGCGCCTCGAAGCTCGGCCAGAGGCTCAACATTTAATTGTGATTTTCGTTTGACATTCCGTTACAGTTTCGAGTTAAGTGTTTACCTAATTTTCAGAGGATTTCGACACTTTTCGATATAATAAGACTATCGACAATCTCATGGAAGATGGGGCGGTGGGCGAATAGCGACGCCATCTAGTGATTTCTATGACAAACCTAGCCACGAAAAATTTCTTTTTGCGTGCCGTGTACGTGTTACGTAAATAGACAGTGAGGCTTATCTGTTGGTTGTGCGGTTGTAAAGGAGATGAGACAGGGGCGGAGCGGAATTGTCGAGGGGTGACCCCACGTCTAAGGGTGATGAGGGAAAGGAGAGGCGGCGGTGGTGGTGGTGGTGGTGATCCTCCTCCTCGGGATTCGGGATTCTCGCTGTCGATGATAATGACAATGATGATGGTTGTTCAAGGGGTGGAGGAGGTGGGATAAGGGTAGTTGCGGAGACGGAAAAGGGTTGAAGGGGGTTGGAGATGTGTACATATACAGGGGGGGAGATAGAGGGGGGTTGAAGCCCGTGGTGTGAACTCGAGGTGGCGAAGGCGGTGACGCTCGATTAAACCGGTTGAAAGGGGGTCGGTGGCCGGATTGCGCGAAATTGGAGTGGATCGCAGTCAGGGAGCCACTTAAGAGCGGGACGAGTGAAGGGGATTCGCCTAAGATTAATGGAATGAGATGGTGGTGGACCAAGGACCGTTTCTCGGTGTCCTTCCGCTGCCGCAAATCCATGCCATTTTTAGCCTTTTTTTTACTGTTAAATTTTTAAGATCACGGGTTCAATTCCCGGCCGTGACCTCTGCAACTTTTCTGGCCAGAGATATTCTTCCCCGCGCACCTTCTTCTTCCTTGGAAATGCGAGGATCGAGCAGGTGCTGACGTCACTAGCGCGGGAAGACGAACTGACGTTAATCCTAGGAAAAGAGGTCTCGAACAGAGGGATCTGCTGCCCCGTGTTGCCAGGCAATCACGCAAGGAAGCAGTCAGACACTGTCTCATAAAATAGGATTCTCGCAACTTCGGTTCTCTCACAATTTTTATATGAAATTCAGTGATCGAGATTGGCTGGTTCGCAATTGGAATCTCCACAACCTGACACCTAGGTGGCGCCCTCCAGTGCTAAATGCAGCGAGCATTAAGTTTCATCTTGTGCGGTCATAATTAAGAACAAGATTTTAAGATTTCCTCGCACGCATTCCTATTTTCTTCTTGGCACTTGAGTGGCTCCTTCGGGGTAGTAGATCTTATCGGAGGGAAACTCGTCCAGCACCTAGCTGAAGGCGACCGACCAACGCCAGAAATTAATTAACGCCTCGTTGAGATTAATGAGTCTAATTAAAATTGCTTTTTTCCTCCTTCATTGCGTTCCACTCTCGAAGCCTATTTGCTGATCTGAAATGAAGCTCGCAGTTTGGCGTCGACGAACATTCCCCGACTCGTAATGTCAACACTTCTGGTTAGGTAGTCTCCTAATATTCCATTAACCGCAACAAAAGAAATAATTAACACTTAACTTTAGCCACTCCCTCTCTCTCTCTCTCTCTCTCCTACGTCATCTTGAGCGAAACATCTTGTGAGAAACGGAAATCACAGTTACTCGTTGGGGATGTGACGCACAACGTCACTTTTTCGCCATCTCGTCTCAAACAACTTCGAAAGATGTGTTTGTAAGTATTCCCGCGAATCTGGTTGGGTCGCGGATTGCCGCTAGGATCGCTGTTGAATTGATTTTTTGTTGAGCTTCTAAATAATGACGATGGATGAGGGATGGAATATTTTTGGTTGGGTTTATTGTTCCTTTTTTCGCGCCGTGCTGTGGCCAATGTGTGACCCAATTACGTTCGGCTGGCCAGCGGTTTGTCCGCGGGGCTTCGTCCAGACAATCGCTCAGCCTCAGTGCGGCCTGTGCGGGGAATGTGCTGTTCGATCTCCTTCTCTCTCTCTTAAGACGCTCTGTCTAGCTTTTTCCTATCTCTCTTCGTCTTCGATCTCTCGGAAAACTGAGCATTTCCCCCCCAATAGGATAACAATTAAGCGGTTCAGACAATTTATAACGAAAATTAGTTATAAAATCAGTATTTCCTTCTTCATTATTGAAATACTTGCCGTAAGAGACATGAAATAAGTTGTTATCGTTCTTGCTACAATATAGATGGCGTTGTTTCCCCATTTTCCCATTTTCCCTCCAACCAAGAAATTGTAACGGATCAAGTGGCGACCCGGGCTCTAATCAGCCGAACATCTATGGTTTTTAATAAGTTGAATCAACACAGATTAGAAAAAAAATCGCCCTGTACACACGATGGACGAAATGACTGTTGAAATAGGAGCGTTACGCATACCCGTGCTGGCTCCAGTATTATTATACAAATTTGCATATTTTATTTGGCTCTCGCGCAGCAAATGGGGACGTGTGCTGGCTTCCAACGAATATTTAGAAATTGGAAGCCACAGCAGCAGCAGCAGCAGCAGCAGCAGCAGCAGCAGAGGGGTGAAGTCAGAGTGTATATGGAGGAGAGAACGCTTGTTTACACGAGTCACGCCGAAACCCAAAATTAAGCGAGACGCGGACAGATTATTAAAAAGGAGACGTGGGGAACTCGACGATGACGTCACTGTTTACTTTTGAAGTCTGCGAAACGAAGAAGAAATGAAAAAATGGCGTCTTCATTTCGTTTCGTAGTTACGTTAATTCCATTATGTTGTACAAGTAGAAATTGCTAAAGTAGCTCCCGGTTACATATTCTACGGAATGGACGAGCGTGAAGTTCAAATCCAGTATTACGTCTTTTTTTAAGTCGCAGCTTCTTGCAAAACACTATTTTTTCTACTTGGAATGAAAAAGAAATATCCGTCATTTTAGTGAGCGTTTGCTCGAGACGAGATACTGGAGTTGACAAAGCAAGAACAGCACGAATTTAAAAGTAAACTTCATCGGGACAGCAGAACTCGCTTTCCTCAGCCACCCCTCTGACCATTCAGTTCCACTCTTAAAGAGAGTGTCTGGTGTCTTAAGATACGTGTCTTCTGCGGATCGCTAAGACGTAGCTGTCGATGGCGCGGATCGTGCATCTGCGATTACTTGTGGGACTATCGAGCGCAAATTTCAATGTCTTTTATTGCGGCAATAGACATCGCCACCATCGTACGGGAAAAAAAACTAAATCCCGAATGTGGAGGCGAGAGGAACCAATCTTGATACTCCGGGATCGTGACCGGCCAACCGACAAAACGGCACCACGATAATAATAAACCCATATAATGTAATGCAGAAATGGCGCTCCGCTAAAATAAAGCACCGGAGGAGAGAAGAAAAAAAAAAGTAATTGAATTGCGGCACCACGGATCGCGTGACGCCATTTTACCTGTATATACATTCGGCAAGATGAATTGCTCTTTATAGACCACCTGTTTTGGACTGGACAGGTGAAATGCCTGGCCTCCGCTAACTGTTGTTCCCGTGATCGCGGTTTCGCTTCCCGATCGAGGGCATCGCAGTTTTACGGACGACAGAAAGCCTTGGGCTCGTCTCCATATAGATCCCTTCCTAGGTTTTTCTTCAGGCTAGGCAAATTTTTCGGGCGAGAGAAATTCCTACGCACGCCTTCCTTCGGAATGGAAGTAAAGCCGTGGGACCCGTGCCTGTA
>JAQGBY010005143.1:0-15176 GCA_034698785.1 Mycogona germanica | reverse complement strand
TCAAATTAGCACAATTGTGCAGAGAAAATGCATTTTATACTTTAGCGCTATGCGTACAGAGTATTAGTACAGCGGTGACTACTTAAAACAGGCTTGTAACAAGAGTGAAAAAAATCAGAATATTTTACGGTATTACTGCCCAAGCATTGCTAAGTGTTGTTTCGTGATCTTGACACCGCCCCTGTATGTCCAAAAAATCAGGCCAACGACAGGAAGTGGTCAGGCCGAGTAATTCTGCAATTTACCTTGAGCAACGGATGGGATTTACCAAACCATGCACAAAACGATCTCGCGAATTATTAGTGTACATGAACGCACAAAACGAAAAAATATATGTTAATTCATTTAAATCGGTGTTGCGAAGTCAGTCAGCGGTATTTTCTTTTACAGCAAGTGACACAAAACTTCCAACCTCTCCAATCCGCATTGCTAACACGTGTACCATGATCAAATAAGAGTGTGAGCTTGCCGGCGGAAGTCAATTTGCCATCTTCGAATGTGGTAAATAAATGAAATAATCGACCTTGCTTATTCACATTTGACCGGAAACATCTGAACCATTGGCGATATCTGGTTGGTTGCCACACGTCATTGGAACAGGCTCATGGCCCCCTCTTCATGAATCGGGTTCATCACATCCAATTGATCACCAGAGGTGACTGAACAATGAAGAATGAAGACGATTAAAAATCTGTGAATTTCGTTCATGTTCTCTCGGGACGACTCTGCTCTCCATTCGAACTTGGAAGCCAGCTTGCTTTTTACCGATAGGTAGTAATACATTTAAAGTATTTGGCAAAAAAATGTATTACCCGCTGAAATTGTATGCAAAAATTGAATTTGTAGGAAAACTATATTTTCAAGAATTTTCATATTTTCAAGCAACGAATGCAAAAATTGCTCCACATATCGAATCTGAATGGAATCTGGTTAATTTGTAATGGGCTTTTACAAAAATTCTGAAGAACAGTTTACTTACAGTTTACTTACAGTTTACTTACAGTTAACTTATGAGAATAAATTCGGGTCTCATTAGGGGGGAGGCATGATTGTGTTGGAATAGGAAATCAAAATCTAATATTATGATCATGATAAAGTTTTCCTTTGTTAACGAAACGTATTTTCTCGTTTGCCCGTTTCGTTCATGAACTCTGAGGAAGAATATTCTTTTGGCGCGCCGAGAGAAACGTCGTCGGCGAAATTCTTCCGAGGGCGGTTTCGGCGTTGTGTATCTATAGTAATTGACATTCAAGACTTTTGTTATGATGTGACATTTCCATCCATAAAATCGATTTGCTGTCACGCACATAAAAAAACACATTCGAAACAGAATATGAAAGTAGACAATGACCCGTAGACTTACCTCATGGCGAACGACAGCAACTTTGCGTGTCTTATTTGTTCGAGGCGAAGAATCGTCAACTGAAAGTTTACACAAGTAAACTTCTAAAAAAAACTTATAAAAATGGAATATCTACTGACAAAAAAACCACAACTCAATGAAGAATTGTTCAAAATTAAAATTTGAATTTGTTTTAGATGGAACAATAAACAAGATAAGCAATTATTATTGCAATAATAAATTAAAATGATAAAACAGTGATTGCCTATTTCATTATGAATTTGTTATGAATTTATTATGAATATTTTATTAAAGTGATACAGTTATAATAAATTAATAATTTTAAATTAATATTGATCTTCAACAGACGCTTCAACAAAAAATGATTGATTAGAAAATTGAAAGAAATTTCGTTTAACAATTTAATTTCGAATTAATCTTGGGTTTGTTCTTTTTTATTGGTTTGTTATTATTTAGTACAGTGAAGTAGAGGACACAGAGACCTTGTTTAGAAATATACCAGCGCATCAAATATTCGCAATCGTACATGGTTCTTGTCCATCTTTTGATCCCGTCCTATTGCATTTACCAGAAACCGGTTGTGGAATTCTCGAGTCGATGAAAGTAGTATCAAAAACGGCGATCTCTATGTCTTTAAAGTGTATGCTACGTTAGTAATTCCTTAAGATAAATGCGTTCTCTTAACATATTCTAGAGGTCATCTACAGATCTGCTGTAATGTAGTGGAGAGGTAATGACTGTTGCATGCTTCTTTGTTTTGACATCAAACCCAACAGCATGCTAACTACCTCTTGGCTTTGACAATAAAAAATTCTAGGGTTGTTGCCGCTTACTTGTTTTTTTTTTGTAAAATAAAAAATCAAGGTAAACAAGGTTTTGAGTTGCAAAAAAAAAAGGTTCGACGGCAAATCTTTAAAGATAGAGAAATCGCCCCTCGAATACCTGATTTCTGGACCAGCTTGCTCGAAATGATCGCAACGAAACTGTTTCCCAAAAAATGGTTCTGTGTTTTCACTTTAAAATAAATTCCAACGCTTCTAAACAAATTCTTGGGGGTGCTGTCCAGGCCTTTCCAATCGATATATTCTCGATATATTATCGATATATTATAGGATCTTATACTCGTAAAATATGGGAATGGAGGGAGGGTAACGAACTGGAACATTGAATTGAATTGTTTGCCATACACTACACTTGCTTATGCGAACAAGTTGTTTATTCAAAACTCAAAAAATGCAAAAATATTTTTGTTATGCTCGTCGTCCGACGATGATGACTCATTCGCATATTTTCTCGTCAAAGCACTTCACTGTTGTGTGTGTGGATTTGACCGAGCGTTGACTATATACAAGAAGTAGGTTTTTGGATGCTCATTCATGCAACGGGGGGAAAGGAAAGGGATGAGCACCTTGTTATATAAATAGACCTAAATACCGTGTAGCTGCTTTTGGCAGAACTGTTGATGTTCGGACAATACGTGACTTATTTTTATTTGCAAATACATGTGTGTTGTATACAAGTGGTGAAAAGCGAAATTGAAGTTAGTGGGCCGTGTCATTCTCCAATGATGCGCAAAATACGACGAGTACATGAATAGGGAATGGCATATCCCGAATGATTAAACCTTGCATTTGTTGCGTACATTCCTTTTCATCTTTGTTTAATAAGGAAACACCATTTCGAACTTTCATACACGTACGTTGCACAATTTAATTTGGTTTTGAGCTAATCTTCATAGTCCAAGTAAATTCGGAATTGATTAATGGCATTGCTTACTGTTGTTGGAATAATTGCTGTCAGCTATTAGTTTTAATCGGACTTCCAAACATTGCAAGATGTCAGCGAAAAAATATTTGAACTCTGCTCACAATGTATTTCAGAAATGCTCGTTAAGTGGTGTTGAAGCTAGTATAAATTGTAACAAATATATCTAAACTTAAATCCATGTTTTTATGCTCCCTGCATTTCAATGATTAAAAAGGAATAGTCTTGACTGTATATATTTATTTTTTATATATATCTTTATTTATTTTGTCATCTAGACAAAATTTTCTCCAGCCAAACAGCCTGTCCTTGTGGCAGAGAGCGCAAATATTGCCAGTGATTGTTGCTATAGATGGCAATCCTACATAACAATTTAAGTTCAATTGGTGGTGGTGCGCCATTTTAGGATCTGTGATAGCCGGATCTGACGCAGTACTGATGTTTGTCCTTCACATAAATTCAAATGGACCCGTTAATTTTGACATTCAATTGTCCAGGCTATATATTCAATTTGAATGTCAATTCTTCGTGTATTTTTGCACTCTAATGACAACGAGTGTAGAGGAGTGGTGGGAGGAGCGGACGTATTAAAATTCAAAAAGCGATATACTCGGTTTGTTTTTTATTTGCACACTGAAAAGTCGCACCCACCTCTAATATGTACTTGACACAGTTCAGCTGACGAGCAGAGAATAGCCCCATCAAATGTCGATGTTCGAGTATTGTGTTACCCGTGTATATTGGCGGCGTGATTTATGGAAGCAATTTTGTTGTTGGCCTGTAACTGTATAGCTCCCAGAATACACTCAGTTCGCACAGGAAACACGATACGAATTATGTGAAGGAGTTGGAGCTTCCTGTATCAGTACGTAATGGTACTATACTAGTCACCCAGCCGATATATAGTTACCAAATCCATTTCACATCGGAATGTTTTATTCAAAAATAGGGAATTCGATATCTTTGATACACACACACACAGTACGTGTCTTTCATGTTGGTTGCACAGTTCAGAGTATTAAATTAAATTTAGTAAAAAGGTTTCCCCAAGTGGAATTAAATCTGAGCGCCGAGGCTGATTCCTGATTCTTTGAGCATCTTTTCACCGGTGATGAGAATGACCGTCATGTTTTGATTCGTCAAGCCATCTGCATGGTCATCTGTCATATGTGCACTATGTGTGAGCTGACACGTATTGATGTGAGTGCTGCCATCATTACTGAATGTAAATACAACAGTAGATACACTCTGTATTTGTACATGTAGGCGCTTCAAGTCCTGTGTGCTTCATTGAAACGACAAGGCAACATTGCTGGCGTGAACAGGCAGTGCTGTCAGTTTGCATGCGCGATGTGGGACATGGTGATTGGTTGCGCCGAGTGCTACTATTCTCATTAACTGGCGTTAGAATAAAGAACAACGTGGAACCTTGGCCACACGCGTCAAGGTCCATCGCTAATTACACACGCGAAAATGTATTCAAATATGTTTTTGTATCCGGTAGCTTGCCTCATCAACTCATTTGTAATTCTCCTCAATTTGAATCATATTTTTATGACCACTGATTGCTACAGGTGAGCGTATTTCAAACCACTGTTTCATGAGGATGAGTTTGCTTTGAGGATCAAAATGTTTGACATGCATTGACTTTCTAAATCCACTTTTATGGTAAATAAACGGTTATAATGTTCTAGTCCATGGCACAACTCACTATAACAACGAAATCGGATTTGACTTAAAACAAAATCAACAAAAAGCATAATGAGCAGATAATATATTGTGACGGCAATATGTCAACTTCACCATTCACTTGACGTTTTCGGAATGTCGATCTTGTTCTAAACAAATAACAGCTACATTAAAGGTTAATGCCCTCCTTCTGTATCAAACATGTGTGTCGCTGATGACACTTAGCTGCACCCTGCTCACACACATACAGTATCTCTCCTGAATGACAATATGTGACGACGTGACCATAATTAGTGTCCGGAAGTGGTGACTGGACTATTTCGGGAACAACAAAAACGTGGCGAAGTTTACCGTTACGAATCCGACGCAGGTGGGATCATTAAAAATTTAAATGGGCACGAAAATCAATCTGGTTCAGTGTCTCTCGGGTCTCAAGAAGAAACGATTACATAAAATGCGTGCCGTCCTTAGCTCGGTACCAGTGTGGTAGGAGTCGCGTCGACAAAATCGTAATTCGATTCAACAGTCGGGCTTTGTTTGATAATTGCGAAATGTGTGTCAATCACGGTATATATACGCGCCTGTATATAGTTTATGCGCGGAAAATGCCTGGGTGAGTTGGGGACGGGGACAGAAGAAACAAAAATAGAGGCCTTTGTCACGATCGCCATTGGAGGTGGTAGTCACCGGAAGCATGAAATGCCACTGCTGCCCCCTTTCGGGCTGCACACAAAAGAATATTTTGCTGGGAGTGGGTTGACTGGCATTCCTCCTCCACATGAACACACACAGCAATTGGCATTGTGCCATCGTTGATGGTCTAGTCTTTTCATGCCGAAAAGTTAAATCCTCGTTCCATAAATTCAAATGGTCTGGTGACAGTTTCTTTTTTTTTTTTTGTCAAATGCTTTTGGAAATGTAACAGACTATTGGTTGGTTACACTACAAAATGTGGTATCTCGACAATATGTCACATTTGTCTCCAATTTTGGGTGTCTTGTTGAGATTCGATTTAATCAGATTCGTGCAATATCAAAAAAATCAAAGCATTAAGCTAGTACTGAAACTATGATATGGCAAATACATTTTGATTCAATTTCTGCTTTGTTAATATGATGTTTAATTAATATACAGAATATAATGTTTACTTAATTAAGAATATGGTTGCCTTGTGACCTTTTGATTTCGGGCTCAGCATTTTATTTGGTAATCAAATGTCGTCGCTTTTTTAAAAAGTGGCTTAAAAAGTGCTTAAAAAGTGAATTTCGAAAGCTACAACTGAGAAGCCGAAGTGGTCTAATCATAAAGAAATATTGGAAGCGTATTTATTATGTTATGTTTGGGGCAAAGGGGGTGAATGCAGTTGCATCACGTAAGAACTATAAAGAAGGATTGCGAGATTTCTATTTTCCTACTCTAAAGGGATTTATCATGAATATTGTCTAGTCTCTCTATAATATTTCTCGACGAGAGAATTACAGAGATGCTTTTAAGCTTATTAAGCGTCCTTCTGGGACCCCTAGCTCATTGCCGTAAACTTGGAGGCTAATTTCTCATTTTCGAATTATTCCATATAATGCGCGTTTATTAACGTTTACTTTGTCGTGAATATGTTGTCTCGGGCCTTTACTCATTAGACCATTGCTCATTCGAAAAGGGAAGCTACTAATTCAATAAAGATATCGTCTCAAGGGAAGTGTAAACGGATATGTTCGACGATGCGGCTCTTCCCTCATGCGGCAATTCTTTGCTTTAATTTCTGCACCATTTCTACTACTGTGCTCACTTGTGCATTACAAAAAGTTAGGTTTAGATAATGTGATGAATTTGTGGAAACTATATATAGGTAGTAAGTTGCAACTGTTAAATTAACTCTGAGGACTGAGGGGTCATTGGAATTTTCTTTTTAAATCAACAGGCTCGTAAACATGCTCGGATCTTAGGAGGTTATAAAAACTCTATAACGAAATTACTGAGGGGGAAATGTGTTGCGAAAAAAATGAGCTTTCGTTTGAGACTGTTTACGAGTGGTTCCAACGTCTTTTGTCTGGGTTTTTGTATTCAACTTTTGGAGAAGGCGTCTCTGCGTGAGGTGCATGGTTATTGACGAAAAATAGGCGATAAGCTCTTACGTGATACCGCCTTTTTGTTTCACAAAAGTGCGCCGAGCGAAATTTCTACTGGCAACCATATGTTGTAGGCTATATTGGAACAAAAGTAGTGTAGAAGTTAGATTGCATTGCACAAACTCCTGCATAAGCTCTTACCATAGAGCTGGACCCTTGCTTGAAAATTTAAAGAGCGACCCCTGGTGGGAATTCTGATGAACCCTTATTGGGGCGTCTCAGTGACTCATATAGACCGCACAGAGTGGTTTTTATCGCTCCACATCAATGGCACCGGAATGCAATTGTTTCAGAATAAGTACTGACATTTCTCGCTAGGATCGCTGGTTAACCGTGCAGGATGTTCTAGGGATCAGACGCTCTGAAACTGAAAACATGATTTAAATTATTTCATTTGAATACGGGATGCGCAATTGGGTTTCGCAATATTGCCTGGTTTCAATGATTCGCTTGACTGCAGACAAACAAAAATTGTTACGCCGAGCAATAAATGTTATTTCTGTTTGCGATCTTGTTTTTTGTGTATATTGGGATCTGATTGGTTGTGTTTATGGCGTTTGCGAAAGAAAGTAAAGCCCCATAAATATTTCATTGGTCGCGAACATTTACCAAACGGTTTATATATTGTCTCGTTTCTTAGTTCTGAACCTAGTCCAAAGTACGCCCGTAAAAATATTCGGGATATGGCCCATGACTGACATATGACGTTGTTGCTGATTTTGCAGCTTAGCAGAACTTGAAATTGTTCCACGCAAAAATGGCGCACACATTTCATTTTCCCGTTTCAAATTTCTCTGGCATCTGCCGCAATTTGAGTTCGCGCATGTTTCAATAAATTAGGGATAAACGTCGTAAAAAAAACCTTTCTCGGCAAGCAAGAATGTGTTCTTATTGTTATCGCCAAAAACAGTTTCGCGTCTGCTATGTCAAGTTTCATGTGGATCCAATATTTTAAAGTTTTGAAAAAATGGATGCGTCAGGTGTTTTCGAAAACCAGGCGCGGAAAATACAAATTCTAGGATTTAGCGAATTAAATATCTGAAGTCATAATGTTTGCTTTAAAAAATATTGCCCTTTTCATTTACTTAAGTATATGAACGTCGGCAGTGTGTCCGACAACCAAATAAGAACTTCTTCCAGGAATTAATTCTTAAATGGGATATATCAATTTTACATAGCATTACATATGTGATAACAAATTGTTTCTGCGAATGGGTAATGTTGTCAGATTTAATTTTTAATTCTTAATTTTGGTAAGATAATCTAAATCATTAAACCACCATTGACTCATCTTAAAATTGTATTAAATGATTTTTTTTTTGTTTTCAATCAACTGTAGTCCACCGCACTACAGGCCTTACGTCCCCCTCATAGTGCTTATGCACTGTGCGAGGGGGAACGACCAGTACCCGGGATCGAAATTTTCGAGAGCCCGCGCCGGGAATCGAACCCGGGACTAATGATCGAGACTAATTATTTAAAAAGTGTTCGTTCCACGATATTTGAATTAAAATTAAACGACAGTCAAGTGGCTGAGGTTGAATTCAAGTCATGATTCGTTTTTAACTGTGAAAGTTGAACAGAATGAGGGCCCGATGCACATATTTTGCTGGACTGGCTTCTTTAAACATCTACTAATCCGGGCTTTCGTGATGAAAGTTTCGATTTGGAAACCACTTTGCAAACTGGTTTGCGAGAAAAAGTTTGGTGAACGAAGTCGTCATGTCATCGTGACTTTTAATTTGTATCGAGATCAAGAGATGCGAAATAGGATATAAAAAATCCCCGGCCATTGCTAAACGATAACTACAAAATCCATTAGGTTGAAGGCTCTATTACTGATGGAGTACATTGAGTTGTAATGTCCCTTCGAATCTTTAAAATAGTTCGACATCAAAGGGGAGCGTTGCACATTTGGGTACTTCCCCATCGAAGATTTGGAATCCCCCAATAGTGCGTAGACGCAATCGCTATTTGGTGAAAAAATAAAAATGGAAAGCGCTCCCAACTTTCAATCGAATCAGAATAACCAGAAGCGTTAAGTTTGTCAATTCATACGTGAAATGAATTGTGATAACAAAAAATTATTTTCAGATAAAAATCTGCGAACCGAACCACAACTAATGGTTAAATAATGGATATGACCAGATTTAAAAACGGATGTGAATTGTTTGATTGAAATCACCGAAACGACAATGTCAAAATCGTGATAAAATTTAAGTGTTGTTGACATTTTCGACTAAAAATCACACAATGAAATTAAAAATGACATTGCCCGACTCGAACACTTCTTCATAGTTCACCTTTTGTGACTTTTAAGCTACGTTTAATAGAATTATCGGACGTATCAATTCAAAGTTAAGAGTAACGCCAAATTATATCTGTTTATTTGGCTTCGAAATTGCCGATGCCGAAAGTTTCAGACAATGTGGCAATCGTCAAAATTACACAGTAAGTTTCAAGTACTTTCGCTCTTAATGTTCCTTGGTGAATTAGACTGTCAATGCAATCTGCTACTTCTACAGAATGCTATAAAGGCAATACAACCCGGTACGAACCATTTAGAAACGCCGAACAAAAAACAATTTATATCCTCCTGTATGCCACTTCTGTTTGGATTTAATTAAGATCCGTGATGCCGAGTAACACCTGAGCTGGACCGCTGCCAATTTAGTGACTGATAATATGACGATGCCGTTACGTACAGTGTATATATGCGGCGACATTGTCGCGTCAAGTCAACATTGTTTGCCCGAGTACGAGACATGCCCGACTTGGGAAAATATTGATCGCGTTGCAGTGTGCGCGACTGCTTATACAGGCCAACAGTCGTACATGAAGAAAATTAAAAAAGGAAATTAGAAATTGGAATCTCGAATAATGAATTATACTGACACAAAAAGCGATTGCATGTCGTGCGTGAAAAGTCCGTTGAACTAGACTGCTTCAAATATATGGCTGCTTATTTACGGATATTTTCCTTTCTTAAATCTGGTGACACTTTTTAAAGATACTGGAAGTTTCTTCATTTTAATTTCAATTTCAATATGTACCCGCATTTTTATTACTTTTGCTATTACGGCTTCATATCAACTATTTTGGTCTTCTTAAGATGTCGTGCAATCTCAACCAATTATAATTATTGATCCTATTCGCTGAGGTTTATGGTATTCGACTTTCAAGACGTTCTCGGAATCTTGAAAATGGCTGTCTGATTAGGATGCAAAAATCATTTTAAAATTTCACAGCTACCCCTCACAGCGAAAATGAAGTTTATCGAATTAGCACACAGCGTATCTATCTTATTTTCGTAAATATTTACAAATTGTAAAAGGTACGATTTTCAAGCAAAATGGCTCCTCAGTGTTTCCTCAGTGTATTAATTTTGAATGTTAATGTCATTGATTGCTATCTGGTTCAAACACGATTGGCTCTTTCCAATTGAAAATTCAATAAAAAAAATAAGAAAATGTCACGATAGGGATTTTCATTATTCGTAAGTGCTACATGAGCTTGTCCATTTGTCCTGTTATTTTATGTTCCTGAAAGTCCTGATAATTCAAAAAAAAAAAATGTCACGATAGGGATTTTCATTATTCGTAAATGCTACATGAGCTTCTCCTACTAGATTTGAGTGTAATGACTCAGTACTGGTATCCATCCGTTGCAACACATGGCTGCGCGAAAGGAGCCGAATTTATAAAAAAAATCACTTTCTATAGATCCTCATCCACCCTCTAGCACATTTGTAAACCACCGGGGAGAATTTTCGGGGGGGATGCGAATGAAAAAAATATAAAATAACTGACGAGCCTATTATTATCCTCATTATTATATCATACGTGTAGTGGAGCTATTTTTAAGCATCCCAGAAGTCTATTCTATCGGGCGCGCAAGTCTATAATCGAAAGCCGCCATTAGCGCTACCCCATTGGTGAATCCGTACCACAGACCCCTGTTAAAAAGAGTGCTTCGAAGTATATACATTATGTATTATAAATGTGTCTCATACGTGTGTGTGTGTGTGTTGTTTCTTAATTGTAGGTTTGCCAGACCTCAGAGATAATTCCCGCGCACCGGTAACGGTAACGGCGGGACAGGAGGCCGTTCTCACGTGTCGAGTAAAAAACCTCGCAAACAATACTGTAAGTACATTTGTGATTTTTCAGATACAGACACTTATTATACAGGGTGTGTGTCTGATCTTCATGATACCGCCCTCGAAATCAGAGCGCTTTCGGATTTTTTTTTCGATTTTCGCAAAATTATTGTCGCGAAAGTCGACTCTTTAATTGACAGGAATTGAGATTGCGAAACATGTAGCTAGTAAACAACAGATTAAAAGTAATAATGGTCTCTCGGTACAAGACAGCTGTTTGTGCCCTCTAGCGGCGCTCCTTGCAATCATTTGGTTCGATGAAGTTAGAATGGATTGATGGTCAGAGTGATATCGATTTTTTTAGGCGTCGCTCATTATGTGTTTCATCGGGAACATGTGTATTTAGTTTGGCTTGAACCTGTAACGTTTCAAACTGACGAAATGTACACCAACAAGTTATAAGCGCTCATAGATCGTAATGTTTTGCATTTTATTTTTACGAAATTGTATTTTTGAAATTTGCAAAAAAGTACTTTTGACTTTTCGACCGACTATCGCGATCACAATCACGATTAACCAGGACGACTTAACAATGTCCGATCCTGTCAACTATCAATGCCACTTTAATTTATTCGGAAGTTCAAGACTCGAAGGTACGAATATGTCGATGCCCCGAATATATTATCTCATCAATCAATCCAATTTACGAATTTCTACAAAAAAAGGCCATTAAAACATCTGCGGCGAAGTGATTAATTATCAGAAGAGATCTTGTCCGGATAACACTAACTTAATTAAGTGAGAATAATTACGTAGAAAGGGTTATCCGTACTTTTATGGTATCTGTTTGCTGCGCCAACTGTACAATTTAAGAAGAGCAAAAAATAATAATAAAGGAAATCATAACAGGTCATAATAATGACGCTTGAGATAATATTTTCGCACATCTGGAACAAAAACCTGTCGCTGAAGGGATAATAAACGAACTAATTAGATTTGTAAAAAAAATATCCTTTAAAGACTACACTCTGTGCTGTTCAGTGTCTTCACCTGACAGCTACCAGGCACAGTGATAAAAAGGTGTTAGCTACATTACTACATGTAGATTGAACATTGACCAATGTTGAGCCCAATCCAACCAACCTGAAAAAATTTGCAATTTAAAATATCAGGTGGAGGGAAAGGTGAGCGATGTGCGTTTAAGACGGACGCACGTCTAACCATGTCAATATGTAATTTGTCTGGTTACTATTTTTTCTTTCTCAGGTGATATGGAAGCGGATAAAGAATGGTAGATCCGAAGTATTAACGGCGGGTGATTTGCGAGTGACGGGTGATTCGCGGTTCGCCGTGATCAACGCCGAAGGTAAGCACGCATTGCAAATTGACAATCTCTCGTATTGCGGTCGCGTCATATTTTAGACAAGCAGGGCAAATGTAGAGAATAAAATTCAATTTTCGGTTTTTGGAAACGCCGGACTATTTTTGAATGATCGCATCGGTAAAGTAGACTTAACCGTCAGTTACATTCGAGGATACCGTTAAGTCACTGTCGTCATAATTTGAGGAGTTGCATTTTGATTCATTTCTTATCTTATACTTATACTATTATCTATACTCACAAAGTGCCTAAGCACTGAGAGGGGTACATAATCTTCCTGTTGTGATCCGTCACTTCAGTGAATTCATCATCATCATCTCCTTTCATTCATTCCAACGATTTTATTATTGTATAATATTCGTATATGCATTCCCATGAATATGCTAAGTCAACTTCGTAGTTCTATCTATTTTGTATTTCTGACATTACGTTTTAATTGTCTTTGAAATTTAATCAAATTTTTCAACATTTATTATTTTTTAATTTGTCACTTGTACATATTGAAATGTTTGAAACTCAAATGTTTTAAATTATAGTCATTTTTTGAAGTAGATATTTTGAAGAAGATAGTATTTCTAGAAAAATTGCGATGATATTTGTTTGAACGATCGATGAATTACAGAGTACCGTAATTTGTACACATTTTACAATTTGCGTTTACTCGTTATTTGCGGTTTAAAAATAATTGAACAAAAATGTCTTGTGTATTAATATACACAAGACATTTTTGTTCAATTATTTTGTATCTGTATTTGAAGTGGCGGCTGTTCACATATAGACAAAAAATGAGTCAATGCTATTCAATGCGCATAATCCGAACAATTTTCGCGTCTAATTCCCTCTTGCTTATTATGATCAACCATTTTCCTTTAATTATATCTGAGAAAGTCAATAAGAAAACCGGTTCACTACATTTATCCGAACACTTTACTACTTCCGGACCAATATCTTTTCAGCAACGTCGGCGCAAATGAGATTCGCAATGCTCATGCCTTTTTTACTTAATCAGTTCAGACTTTTAATGGTTTCCTGTGGCATCGTCCGTTGTGGAGGCTCACTTGTGTAAACATCAATTAGTCGTGTGTATTCTCTCGCAGGTTGTTCAATTGTGATCTCTCGATTGGTGGAGGCCGCCGATTCAATCACTTTTTTTTAATTCACCGATTTTTTTTTTTTGTTCGAGAGTGTTTACCTTCGTTCCTTTTTCTTTTTCGAATCTCCGTGTAGGTGAAAACGAATGGATTCTGTCCATTGATCCGACCAGGGTCTCTGATTCAGCACAATACGTCTGCGAGGTGAACAGCTCACCGATTGTCAGAATATATCAGCTACTAACAGGTAATAGACAATACACTAGTTCATGCACGTTTCTTCGTAAATTTCAAATTTCGTTAAATAACTATTTTTTAATTATTAAAAATGTTCTTACACATATAAAATCAAGTCTTTTGAAATGTATTTTCGTGAAAAGCATTACCTTTGATATGTTTACTACTTCATTTCATACGGCAAGCATCCACAACCTGTACTAGTACTGACAAATGTCATATTCAGAGACTTATTCGGTTGATGCACGGTCGTCTCCAGAAATAAGAAAAATGTAAAAGAGAAAAAAATGCTCATTCGTGAGTTTCTACCACTTTTACAAACTAACCACCAAACCATTCAATTATTATTTTTGAAGAATTCGCTCGGTGTTCTTTTTGTCTGTGGCTAACCTCGTTTCGGTCCATTGGCAAGCACATCTTACGTCTCCTTTTTAAAATATTAATTCTGAAAATAAGGACGATGTCTTAAGGACAAATAAAGCTGTATAGATACAGCAGTTTAATACTACAGTTATAGTTATGGTGGATATTTGAAAATAACTTCTCGTTGACCAACGCTACACTCCGTCATAGTCGCCGAAAATAATCTGAAAATATTAAGTACTTTAAGTTACTGTAACTGTCTGATTACACTGCTGTATCTATCCAGCTTTATTTGTCCTTAAGACATCGTCCTTAACTCGACATCCGACTCGGCGTGCTTTGGCACTATTTTATTTATTAATTCTGATAATATTGTAATTTGAAGTGTATCCGAAATGAATCGACTTATAAAGATACTGCGATTTTGAGTGTTTAACGGTGTGGTAACCAAACTGCGCAAGTCCAAAATAAGTCCAAAGCGCAAGTCCATGTGCGCGCATTAAAATAACGTACCTGTTCCTAGGAGGCAACAATTTAGTAAATCGTTACATCAGAACGCCCTTTAATTTGCAAATGTCTCCTACCACGAGTTGTCATGCGCACTTTGATGCCCGACTTTTCAGGGCCTCTATCTCTAGCAAATCACCTGACGTCCCCAGAGAAAGTCGATCTACTTTTCTGTGCACTCTGATGAATCTTCTTTTTTTTTTATAAAGTGGGGGCACTTATCTTAATTTCTGGGAAACGTTCGACGAAAGAAAAAAATTCGATATAGTATTTTATTTAGAAAATTGGGTAACTCATCCTTTTGGTTCGTAGCAAGCAACTTTCAATTTAATTTATCCGTGGGCTGTTTGTCTATCTAGCGCTAATTGCATTGCGCAGTGCTGCCCCCTATACGTTTGCAATCACTGCCTACATGTTTCCGGCAATCCAGCTGCAATGCCACATTGAATGTTAAATCGGATTTTTTAAATCAAATAAATACTCTTTTTTTTTATTATTTGTTAAGGGGTATACCGCTTGATTTAACCGCTCAAAGCCCCCCCAGGAGGCGACCTGG